>SJJU01026631.1:0-13957 GCA_012932125.1 Conopomorpha cramerella | reverse complement strand
GACGTAGCCTCTCCAATTGCACGCCACTGTGATCTGTTTTCGGCTTCTCATATCCAGCTTCTGCCAGCCATCTTGCGCATATCATCAGTCCACCTTGCCTGAGTACACTACACTCCGTTTGCCGAGACGCGGTCTCCATGAGAGAACTCGTTTGCATCAACGGTCAAACTGTCATTGGATGACAGTTATGATGATGTGTGTGACTGAGTGTTTTATGTAAAGTTTCTACATCTCTTAAGTACATATGTTCTGCAGTGATATCTATGTAATGTAAATCAAGTACATTTCAGAAGATTGCTCAAGAATATATTTTACAAAAACTGAATTCATTAATAATTTATTCAAAATGTGATGATAAGTCATAGATACGGGCACGGGGAATTTTAGGTAGAAGACCAATCCAGAAGATTAGATTTGAATAAATTAAATTGTTTTTAAAGCTAAAAATGTTCTTGATCCCTAGACACATTTGATGTGTCTATTTGTATGTATACATATTTCCAGCGCCCGTATCGCTTTGTGGAGTTATTTTAGTACTACCTCTGTTGATTATTAGCACCTCCTTTTGGGGATTACAAACGTGTGTGTATAAGTATGCATATATAACACGACCTAATATGTATATATACACTTCACGCCTTTTAATCCCAAAGCGGGGTAGGCAGAAATACTTGCTAAGCCACGGTTCTCCAAGCGTATTCAACCAAACGTGACAGGGGGTGAGCCCATCGCCGTTATAGGGTTCACACGCCTTGTGGTGTGCGGGTTTTTTCACCGTGCGAGCGTTGCGTTGTGTACATAGGCTCTAAAACAAGACCCATTGGCACACGTAAAGTACCCGTCAACTCGACAACTCGACCCCGAAACCCCCCGATCACAAGTCAAGTATCCGACCAACTGGACCACAGGCGCATTTTATATCAATATCGATTTTCAACGGAACCCTTTGATGTTCCTGGAGAAATGTCAAATTGCTGTGCTTCGTTTTGTTTTATCAAATATACCTTATTTTGTAAAACGTTTCGAGTTACAATGCTGTGGGGTTGTCGGTTATTAATGTACGTTTTTATCCCGCCGCGGAAAAATAACATGGGATTACTGAGGGGAAAGGATTAACGTAAAATCCCCCATGACGTCACATGTCAACGAATGTTGTAAATGATGGTGATCGCAAATACGAACGAATTTAATTAAAAACGCACTTAGCAGGGACTTAAAAAATGAAGCCAGTGCGAAAATAAATTTCCATAAAATTCTCGCGGAAATTACACGTTTGTTTATTTTGATCATCAAAAATGTGATGTACGTATATACAAATATGTATATGAATACTTCTATTTGGGTTCTGTAAAACGAGCAAAAAACATTTTTTTAAACACAGTGAACAAGCGTTTGCCCACCGTCCTGCCTGCCTGATAACGCAAAGTAGCGATGTGGTCTACGATGGAGAACACTTGTTCATTAGGTACCTGGAATATCTATCTGGTATGGATGACGTTTTGCCGTTATTCTTTTAGTCCTATTGTAAAAGCGCGATAGGGGTATTAGGCTATGTCACTACCTAGCACACCGTGTGGCGATGCTCTAGGCTGTGTAGCCGATCTTCAAACAGCCTGTCGTCACCTATAAGCCTTCTAGCTCGCCTCCATATGGTCCAAAGAGCCTCAATCTGATTTTGCTGATCCATCCCAAAGATGAGAACAGTATTCTATACACGATATAACATAGTGTAGATTATTTCGACCCCTTTAGTCTGATGTGGTCCGGATATTTCAAAGTTCGTTGTTCTGGATTAAACTGAGTTTAAGCCGATAATAAATGTTACTTTTTTTCCGACGGCGGTTGCTCTCCGACACCCACGACCCCAAGGACCCGTTTTAGGACTCTTTATACGCCAGGCAGTTGATACCGTAGTCCTATTCTTGTCTAAACGCCCGGAACTACAGGGCTCATAATTAAACTTACTAAGTAGTCAAGTTATTATGATGTCAACAAAATGTCCGTGAAAAAGCATTTTGGAACTAAAGAATGCTTTTTTTATTGATTTTGAACATCGAACGCCACCAGGATATCTTCACCATCAGATACATAACGTCAAATCTATTGGATGAGGGCGTGCCCCAACGATATCCATAATTTAGGGCGAAATGCCAATAATCGCTTGGCAGGCGGGTTGGCGATCGCAGTGGTGTTGTGGTTTAGCTCACAGAGCGTTGCTGCCCGTCCTCTGGAGAGATCCCTCGGTCGTCTCTTACTACCCACACGATGGGAAAAGTTGGGCTGGGGCGGTGACACATGTATTCGCCGTCACCACACGACATACCTACGCTTATATATAAAACACCCAACCGTAAACAACAAATTCCTTAGCTAATCATTAAAGTGTAATTAAATTATTTATGAAATAAATATCTGTCAGCCAACGTCAGTCAACTCAATATTTTACTGATTGACACGTTCACTGTGTTTTGTTTTGGTGTTATCGCGCACGTGTTTGTTTGCCCTTTCTACTCGCAGAAGCTAATCAGGTGATTTCTTTTACTTAATTCGACTGTACATAACAATGATTAAGTTGCGCAGTATATTAGTTTACGTTATTGCTACTATATAGGTAAACAATTTAACAGAGAGCCGTCGGAGCTGTAAGTATGTTCGTGAAGTGTAGGTGTAAAAATATGTACTCTTGACCACAACCTAGTACCAAACGGATTTCGACGAAACTCTTCAGCATTGGAGGCTGTATTTTGTGGATATTATACCAACATTTTTAACTGTTAATAAAGAAAAAAAAACATTTGTTCCGATACGTTCTAAAAAATATATTTTTTTAAATACAAAAACTCGTTGTTTTTACAGTCATTGATTTCTCAGTAACGCGTGGTAATATAGAGTTTATTAACATATTTTGATATAAAAATATGCACTGCATTTCAAGCATATCGATCCCAAAGCGGGGTAGGCAGTAGTGGCGAAGCTAGGGGGTAAGCCGGTAGTACAAGACAAGCCTATGCCAGGCACATTAACAAATATTTTCAAGGAAATTAAGTAGCGTAGGGACCTATCATAGCTCAAATAACTAGGACAAATAAAAAAATCTAAATAAGCCCTGGTTAAGTGCCTATTTTTCACTACCGGCTTACCTCTTAGCTTCGCCACTAAGTAGGCAGAGGCACTTGCTGAGCAAATGCTAACAGTTTACTAAACGTATTTAATGCAACATGACAGGGGGTGCCATCGCCGTTATAGGGTTCACACACCTTGTGGTGAGCGGGTTTCATCGCGATGTTTTCCATTCGCCATATGAGCGTTGCGTTGCGTCTGTCTGACATAATATACACGCATCAATTTCACAATATTGGTACAGATTAATATCAAATACTTTCCGTTAGTCACTATTTACTACACACATCAAAAGTGTCTAGGGATCAAGAACATTTTTAGCTCTAAAAAAATCTAATATTTAAATCAAATCTAATCTTCTGGATTGGTCTCCTACCTAATTCCCCTGCATCAATGACTTGTGATCAAGTACATTTATAATATAAATATAAATGTAGTGATAAGTCATTGATAGAGGCATGGGTAATTAGGTAGGAGATCAATCCAAAAGATGAGATTTGATTTAAATAAATTAGTTTTTTTTAGAGCTAAAAATGTTCTTTTAGACACTTTTGATGTGTGTATGTCAAATAGGGCATAAGCAGTTTTTGTAAACCTGTAATAACCGTTGTATAAGTGTTAACGCGTTTATTGGTAGAGGGTTAATGTCTAATGACAAGCATATGAATTCAAATCTTGGGGTGGTAGTCCAGATTTTTTGCCTGACTGTACTTATTCAAGAGTATCTTTATTTAAGTCTTTTTGATGTCTTTTTTAATTGATTTGTTATAGCAGACAGTTTGATATTGAAACTTTCAGAGAGGTTTCCAAAGAAAGGAAATAAAGAACAAAATAAAAACATCGTTTGACGTTAAAGGAATAAAATTAATTGATTGAGGAAGATGTTTAGCGGTCGACTTCCGCTGTTGACGTCACAGTATTTTACTGAATCCGGTAATTTGTCGTTGGGTTTCACTGATAGGTCTCTCAATAAATAAATATTATGAGACAACACAAATATTAACTAAGTCCCATTTGTTCCATAGGACATGACATAATTAGGATGAACATTCGTCCTTTTCTTTCTTTCAGTAAAGTGGGAGAGAGAGAGAGAAATTTTGTTCAAATAAATAGGACTTACCCCAAACATTGGGAGGAG
Organism: Conopomorpha cramerella; assembly: GCA_012932125.1. Taxonomy (NCBI): domain Eukaryota; kingdom Metazoa; phylum Arthropoda; class Insecta; order Lepidoptera; family Gracillariidae; genus Conopomorpha; species Conopomorpha cramerella. The sequence continues at coordinate 9,699 of SJJU01026631.1, read as the reverse complement.
CTTTCTATGTTGTACGGTTCTTGGAACATGAAATCGGGAGGCTTTGGCTTTTATTTATGGTTTCTGACCCAAAGCAAAAACAAACAAACATCATACACACATCAAAAGTGTCTAGGGATCAAAAACATTTTTGGCTCTACGAAAAAATTAAGTTTATTTAAATCAAATCTAATCTTCTGGATTGGTCTCCTACCTAATTCCCCATGCCTGTATCAATGACTTATCACCACATTTTTAATAAATTATGAATGAATTCAGTTTTTGTAAAATATATTCTTGATTACAATCTTATAAAATGTACTTTATCCCTAGACACTTTTGTGTGTATAATAAAAACTGGCGTATAGGAATAACCGGCGACCATCCGGTGTAGAAAGAGACATGCTGACCACTAAACCAATGAACACGTAAATTTTAATCATCATCATCATCATCATATTATATTCGCGCCTATATACCCGACGAACAATATTGAGTGATAATATTTGTGCGCGTTTCATTAAAAAAATGTCATCATCATCAGCTACATGACGTCTACTGCTGAACGTAGGACTCCTCCAATTACTTCCATAATCATTTGGGGGGAAATGCCAATAATCGCCACGCTTTGCTAGCGGGTTGGCGATCGTAGTAGTGTTGTAGTTTAACACATTGACGGACAGTAAAAAAACACAATAGATTTTTTATTGTTGAAAAAGTTTTCATTGTTACAAGTACCCACGATTCACCAAGCGTATTTAACCCAACGTGACAGGGGGTGAGCCCATCGCCGTTATAGGTTCACACACCTTGTGGTGTGCGGGTTTCATCACGATGTTGTCCTTCACCTTACGAGCGTTGCGTTGCGTACATAGGCTCTGAAAAAGAGTCCCATTGGTACACGTCCAGTAGCCGGACTCGAACCCGCGACCTCCCAGTTACAAGTCAAGTATCCGACCAACTGGACCACAGACGCTCTTTTTTATTCTTATGACGGCTATAGCCCGTTCACTGTCGGGAATGAGGTTTAACTTGCTGAGAGCGCTGCTGCCCGTCCTCTGGAGAGTTCCCTCGGTCGCCTCTCACGACCCCCACGACGGGAAAAGATGGACTGGGTTGGTGAAACATGTGTTCTATTTCCGTCACCACAACGGCTAATCCTTTAACATGATCACAGTCCCCATGTAAAGTTACAAATTTGTTACGTAATGTCCATTCAGGTCAGTGACTGAATTTACGAATATGTTTACATAAAAAATTAGCATCATTTTGATGGTTTTCGCAGCAAATACCTAATCTAGTAACAAGTCCTAAAACTGTGTGTACTACTCACACATCCGTGACAAAAAAAATCTAAACCTAATTCTAATACATGTTTCATAAATGTGTAGGTAATTTGTCGTATATCCTAACACACATACTGAAAGGCGCAGAATATACAATTTGGAGTTTAGTTGATGGAAGAAATAGCTTACTTCTTGTTCGTAGATTGGGCGGCGGTGTGTATACCGGGAATAAATCTGGGTATCTCCTAACGTGTAGGGCAGCGATAGGTGAAACTAACGTGAAGGATTGATGTTGTTTAAAGTTGGTTTTGTATAAGATAGTTTATTGTCCTGAAAGCACACTAGATGACGCTAGATATACTCCTCCTGAATGGCACTAGCGTTTGGTCAAAGACGTTGTATGTAAGCCGTGTGTTTGACAATGCAAATTTACTCTCTCTCTTGCACTCAACTTGTGTTTTATTATTGGAACCGATTCGGGGCCCTTGGGATCACTGAGCTACGTTGTTCATGATCCTTCGAGCCGGATCTGAACCAGGGACCTATGGATATATAATGTTTGTATAACCTATGTTAATGTTAAAATTTGGTATAGAATAACGTAAGATTAGAACTGGTCCTATTGTCAATATTTACTAAACTCCTAATATTACGCATTTTACATCTAAACACTTCTGTGAAACACACAGGTTCACCTAATAAGGTTAACCTAGCAAGGATATCGGATCGTCTCCTCATTCGATGTTAGTACATATCTCTACTAATACTGTGTAAACATAGATTATAATTGTGTGTAATATTAAGACATTTTTACTACCATAAAATTGTGTACCTATTATTACTTTTGGTGTCAAATAAAATATCTACTATATAAAAATAAGTCGGGTTTTCCTCCCTGACGCTATAACTACAGAACGCACGAACTGATTTCCACGGTTTTGCATTCTTTGGAAAGGTCTCGGGCTCCGTGAGGTTTATAGCAAAGAATTCAGGAAAAAATTCAACAGAAAAGCGGGTAAACGAAACGAACCCATCTGGTGGCGAAACGGAGTTCGCCGGGTTTGCTAGTTATTATTATAAATGGATTAAGTCGGGAATGGGCGTGTCAAAACCAATTATTGGCTTATTCATTGTAGTCAGCTATCATTCACTCGCGTCATGAGCAGCGTTATGCTTGAACTAGGATATTTATTACCAGAACAGTTTCGCTGTGAAGTACTACTGGGGGCCTAGTCTGCTACCCTCGAATAATTGCATCCCAGCGTCAGACGATGTGCATCGCTGTTTTACTAAGGACTACAGTGAAATTAGAGTAACGTAACCAGCAATGCACATAGTGACGTCGCGATGCAACCACGAGAGTGTAGAGCAGACTCGGCTCCCAGGTTCTATAACTTATTTATTTATTTATTCGCATTTGTCACATACACAAAAGTTACATTAGAAGAGAAGAAACAACACATCAAAAACAAAAAACATACAAAATAAAAAATAGATAGAAGAGACGAGTTTATTGTTCACCGAAACTCAATATTGTTCACGGGGTATATAGGCGCGAATATAATCAAAGACAAGCTCGAGCTTACCCTTGTTATTTTACTCGACGTTAGCAGCATGCGTCGTGGTCACGACTACGACGACGTGGACTATATAGTCTGTGCGCGTTTCATTAAAAAAATATCCCAGGTTCTATGTTTGATGTCCCATATTATATCGAATCAAATCATTTATTTCTTCATCGTTATAAGTGCTATTGCATACAGATATACAGTAGTATAACACAAAGCTTGATGAAAGTCATGTAACATTTTAAAAACAAAAGTAATCGTCCCCGGTGCGAATTAATTCCTTTTACTGGCCAGAAGAACCGGGAAGAAACTGGCATCTTTTCAAATCGTCAGAGCTTTAAAGTCAAAGTTTCTTTATTTCATTATTATAAGTGGTATAACGTACAGATATACAATAGCATAACACTAAGCTTGATTAACGTCATTTATGACTTTAAAAATAAGTCTCCGGTTCGAATTATTTTCTTTTACTGGCTAGAAGAACCGGGAAGAAACCGGCATCTTATCAAATCGTCAAGGCTTACATCTAAGTATACTTAAAATAAATATGACTTAATCATCATCATCATCATCATCAGCCCATACTTGTCCACTGCTGGACATAGGCCTCTCCAATTGCACGCCACTGTGATCTGTTTTCGGATGACATATATTATATGACTTAATACTAACTTAACAAATGCTTGATGGCCGGATGCATCCCTGACTGGTGAACAGCTCAAGGGCACATGTTTCTGCAACATTTTTCACGTCTAACAGTTTCTAAAATTTCCTAAATAGCCTATTATGTTTAAAAAACGCACTCAATGAGGAATTTCTTGGGCGCTTGTTTCTCTTAGTTACGATAGATGGCACTAGCTGTATTAGGGAGGATAAATGTCAACAAAATGTCTAACTTCAAGCAGTCAGTATTGGTGGTGAGAGTAATTTTTTTAGTGCTTGTTTGTATGTTACAAAAGTGTCTGCAGTTTAAATAACTTACCCGAATAATAGAAAAACGTACTAAAATATAACTGACAGAAGTTACCTTGGACACCTACTAAGATATAGAAAGCTATAAGATATTTTTGTTGTTTGAAAAGTTTCCCCATTACGGCACTCAATATGATTTCCTCAAAAACTATGAAATTCTTGCTAAAATATCGGTATGTCAAAATGAAAATTACAAATAGCGGCTTATAAGCCGTGAAAAAAAATATTAAAGTAAGCGAACCTAATTAGGTTCACTTACTTTAATATTTTTTTAACAATACTAAACAAACTTTTCAAATAATAAATAAATTAATGTCTATGTCTAAAAAAATCTATATGTTTTTTTCAATCATTTCATTTCTACATACATGTAAGTTCTTACTCCTATGCTGATATTATTTTCTTTTCCAATATTTATAAACTTGACTAAACACAACTTGGTACCTTTTAAAACTCTGTTGCGATTGACAGAGATAATCTATCTCAACATACTACGATCCGTAGCAAAGTCTCTTGCCTCTGTCGCAGTCATCAATCTTCGTACTTATTTAAAAAAAGTACGGAAAATAAGAGTTTTTTTTAACTGCAACACCAAGTTCATAGTTCAAAAGGATAGGTACAGTCGAGTTCATAAATAAATGAACGGGCTACAAATTAAGGCAGTTAAATATACATGAACATTTTACATATTCATAAATACCTGAAAAAATAGAAAATTAATTTATTCTTGCAACACAGACTGAGCATCCACAACTCTTGACCGCATGAATAAGTCTTCAAACATATTTCCACTAAAATAATGTTCGATATTTATTACTAGTAATTTATTAATAATATTACCTTTATTTTTGAAGCCTCTGAAGTGTTCATTATATTTTTGTACTCAACTGTACTATAACACAGGTAGTTAATATTTAGAATAGAAAAGTGCACTCTGTTCATAACTTGATTTCGTCACTATGAATCTAATGCAATTTCCACGCTTTGTCCGATACCGTGCGTTTTTACTGTGACGTCACATAGAGCAAGCGATAGAGCGCAAGCTGCCAAGAAAACTCCATACAAATTTCCAGTCGTGTTCGACGCCCCGTACTTATACGACGCGCGTCAAGACTGCGCAACGCCGCGCCTAAAGTACGAGTGGGCGATATTTTCGAATATCGAAGTGCCGTTCGAAATTTTGTTTTTTGTTTTTCGTAGTGGAGTTTTCTTTGCGGCCAGTGTCTGTGTCGTTTTATTATTTTATTTGAAAAAGTTTCAAAGTTTTCGTTTAAAAACTTTTGTAACAATCCCATAAAACTGGCAGTATGGAATGTGCCTAGAGTAGGTACTTAATCTGAAATTAGTTTCCTAGTTGGTGACGGATTTCTTGAAGTGTTACGTATTCAGAGCACAGGGTGTTAGTGAACTGGACCTAATTTGCCTGAATCCTTTCGCAAAAGGTAAGACAAAGTCAATACTTTTTGGTAGTCATTAAAAAGTTTTGTTAGGACCTTTTTTTTGGTGGTTTTCTTTTTTGTACAAAGTGGAGTGAATTGTAACGACCTTACTGCCCTAATCGTCCTAAGGCTGTTCTGGATGGAATTAAAAAAGTAGAAACTTAAACAGAGAAAGAAAAAAAAATCCGTTTGCCCTAATGATTTCGTAATGAGAAAAGCCAACTACGAAATAAGTAGATATTTTGTACGATTTTGTTAGAGCTAAATTGAAATATTTTTTTTATCCTGGAAGTAATTTTGATGTTTATTTAACATTAGATGAGACTCCAGGATACGAGATGAGCTGAGTTTATTACTTTTTTTTTTAAACACAATGAACAAGCGTTTGACCACCATCCTGCCTGATGTTAAGCAGCGATGTGGTCTACGATGTAGCACACTTGTTTATTAGGTATCTATTTACCCGTGACTTGAAGACCTCCAGACTGTACTGTGCAGGTAACACAGAATCCGGCAATTCATTCCACACCCTGGCGGTTCGCAGTATGAAAGTAGAGCACGCAAAGCTGCCATCTAAAAAAAATGCCTTTGATCAAAAGAGGTTCGCATCCAGCACCGGATGCGAACCGGGAACCTCTTATTATTATATTATATTATGTATTAACTCAGTGCTCTTACGGCGAAGGAATAACGCAATGAAACCTACATACCTAATGGTAAAGAGAAATGGTAGCTATAATACCACAAGGTGTGTGAACCCTATAACGGCGATGGGCTCACCCCCTGTCACGTTGAGTTAAATACGCGTTAAATAAATAGGTATATCGTAGGCATTTGCTAAGTAAGCCTCTGCCTACCCCCGATTTAATTAAAAGACTTGAAGTGTATTATAGCAGTAATAGGTGAATGATAGCTTTACCGAATCTATAATGGTATAATCTTAGAACTTGGAAGGTTACACACCTTTTGGTATGCAAATACTTTATATTATTAAACAGTGTTTTTTGCTATTATATACATGTATTATACATTTACCTTCCTCAAGAATCGCTATATCTACACACATCAAAAGTGTCTAGGGATTAAGAACATTTTTAGCTCTAAAAAAATCTAATTTATTTAAACCAAATCTAATCTCGGTCTCCTACCTAATTCCCCATGCCTGTATCAATGACTTATCACCACATTTTGAATACATTATGAATGAATTCAGTTTTTGTGAAATATATTCTTGAATGCAATCTTGAAAAATGTACTTGATCCCTAGACACTTTTGATGTGTGTACTAAAGAAAATACCAAAAGGTGTGCAAATACCAAAACGGTGAGGCGACATCCTGATGAAAGTCAGACGCCTCACCATCGTCAGTGCGGTATTAAATACTCAATAAAAAAAATAGTATCAACACGCCCCGGATGCGGGAATCGAATCGAAAACCTGTTAGCGACCCTCGGAATCATTATACAAGGTCCAATTAAAAACGTTCGCGAAATTCGGGAAAGCCAATCAGGACATGATATTAAAAACCTTTTCCCCAAGGAACTCTATGTTAAAAAAAATATATCTTCATACTGCGTATAAAAGGACCCCGAGCTTGGTCTAAAGCAGACATTAGACGCTTATGCAAGCGTCATTCAATTCCATCAGTTATGATTTATGGAATGACTACTAATACTGATTCAAACATCATTCACTATATTAGACGATAGGAAATCCGTCAATCACAATCATGACTGTGGTAGAACTGAGATCAAAACGTATCGTCTAATGTCTGCATTAGAAACGTTGTTGAACTCGTCGTTATGAACAACTTTTACTACGACGACAATGCGAGGAAACGCAAAAAAAAAATGTTTTCATTTACAAATTTTTGCCTCGAGAGATGACATTTTGTATGGGGATTGAAATTAAATAACATTATAATAAATATGTAATGACTGTGCTGTGTGTGTATATATTTTGATCTATCTATAATATAAAAAAAAAATCCAATATAATAATCGTAAATAAAATGTGTTGGTTAGCGCATAACTTGGGAACAGCTGGACCGATTTCTATAATATTTTTTTGTGTTTATTAATATCAGCAGCAGGTTATAAATTCCGGTATAAGAATTAGCCTAAATGTCATTCCACTGTATAATGTATCTGCATGCCAAATATGAACCAAATATATCCAGCCGTTTTGAAGTGATTCGCGGAAAACAGACCAAAAATATAAAATTCGGCTTCTGTAACGGCACGGCAACTTGATATAATCCTCTAGTTTTCTCGTAAAAATAATCAATGTACAGTTTTGGACCCCGAACCGTTTTATTATAGTGTAGAAGACTAGGTCATCCGGCAAACGTTGTTTTGCCATTTATATTATTAAACAGTGTTTTTCTGCTATTATATGCATGTATTATACATTTAGCTTCCTCAAGAATCGCTATACCTACACGCATCAAAAGTGTCTAGGTGACCCCTAGAACATTTTAAGCTCTAAAAAAAATCTAATTTATTTAAATCAAATCTAATCTTCTGGATTGGTCTCCTACCTAATTCCCCATGCCTGTATCAATGACTCATCACCACGTTTTTAATAAATTATGAATGAATCCAGTTTTTGTAAAATATATTCTTGAATGCAATCTTGTAAAATGTACTTGATCCCTAGACACTTTTGATGTGTGTACTAAAGAAAACCGCATCAAAATCCGTTGCATAGTTTTAAAGATCTAAGCATACATAGGGACAGACAGCGGGATACGACGTTGTTTTACACTATGTAATAATGACTAGGAGAAACAATAGAAAAGATTAGGAGTAACAGGTTAAGATGGTATGGGCACGTCATGAGGAGGGATGAAAACTATGTAACAAGGAAAGTGATGAGTATGAATGTGGAAGGAAATCCTTCCACATTCATACTTAACCAAACCTTGAATCCTCAAGGGAAGAGGGAGACCAAAGAAGGTATGGATGAACTTTTTTTTATCAGGGATAATCCCACGACCACCAAACCCTACCTGTCTCTCGGCGTACGGGCCATTCTCTGGAGACGTGCGCGTCTACTTGCTGTTGCCTCTTTTCAACGCACACGTTTTCTCGACATACGAATTATCTTTGTCCATCCCTGTTTTGTTGCCAACTCTCCCCTTTCTGGGGCATGACGACCACATTACGGAGACTTCGCGTCGGGTCCTCGTCGCGTCTTCAGTAGTTAACAGGCTTCATATGTTCTTCGAGCTGTATGCCAGCGATTAGCAAACTCACGCAAGCGTTCAAAGTTCCCTCGACTGCTTACCAGGTCCCTAAAGTATATTGGCCCTGGCTCGATCCGCTCTGAATGGACTGTGTAAAAAATTACAATGTGCGTGAAAGGTGTAACTGCAGAGATGACGAATGACAGAGATGAATGGCGAAAGGAAACGTGTTGCGCCGAACATACCTAGTGTGGGATAAGGGCAGGAAAATTATGATGATTATGATGAATGACATCGCCTCTCTTACTGAGTGCCGGCGGAAGACCAGCATCACGGCTAACCGTGACTTGATGCTGAGCCGGAGTCTCCTCTTCGCTGACAAGCACAGCCACACTGTGCCTATTCATTTGTGATTGTTATTTTTTTATATTGTTTTCTTTTTTATATGTGTGTAATTTGTACTTGTCAGAGAAAATAAACGTATTGTCTTGTCTTGTTAAATATATTGTTCTTTATTTAAATTTTAGCAATGCCTAATTTCAATTTATCAATTTCAAAATATATTTACATGTTATTTAAATATTTGCACGCTCTTTAGAGTAGAATGTGTTAAGATCTAACTAAATTATATTTTCAATACCTACTATTGTATAGCCATATTCTGGAAAATAAATGACTTATTATTACAGCAATATATTAAAAACATACATACACTAACGTCCGTAGTACTAAAAAGGGGGTGGGCAGAACCTGAGGATCACAAGGACCCTTCGGCAACATAAAAAAAAATTCAATCTCCATACATGTCATATATGCAGAGGCAAAAAATTGTCTATTTTATATGAAGATGAAAAAAAAATTCTTGCGGTTACCCGCATTGTAGCCACAGTAAAAGTTGTTCATATAGACGAGTCCAAGAACTTTTCTAAGACCATTGCTCGCCCCGCGATTTCATTGGCGCAGTTTTAGTATTAATTCATTCTACTCAAAAATACTACCACCACATTCTAGAAATAAAAACAAAATAAAAATAAATAAATACACTTCACGCCTTTTAATCCCAAACAAGCGGAGTAGGCACAGGCACTTGCTAAAGCAAATGCCCACGGTTCACCAAGTGTGACAGGGGGTGAACCCATCGCCGTTATAGGGTTCACACACCTTGTGGTGTGCGGGTTTCATCACGATGTTGTCCTTCACTGTACGAGCGTTGCGTTGCGTACATAGGCTCTGAAAAGAGTCCCATTGGTACACGTCCAGTAGCCGGA
>SJJU01026624.1:0-12305 GCA_012932125.1 Conopomorpha cramerella | reverse complement strand
AGTTGGCATTCATTTGTAAATTTTATTTGCAAACACGGCAAAATATAAAAACACACACAACCATTTCGTCTGAGCGCGCACAAAGCCACAAACACATTTTATTATTAGTATATGCATTGGTTCCTGAAGCAATAAAGTTCAATTTCCGCTGGCGACTGCCACATAACGTAGTGTCCAACTACGCAATAAATTTCAGAGGAAAAACCCCGTTGGGAAAAATTATCACACCACGGCAAATTGGTCTGTAAGGACATAGCGACAGTCTGGTCACTGTTCTGTGAATAAAATAGTGCAACTACAAAATACAATTAAGACTTTCCATTTATAATATTTCACAAGGAAATAATAACCGTAAATTGAAATCGAATTTGGAAGTAAATTCAAAATAATCGCCTGCAAAGTTCCGTCCGCAGTTTCCCATACATAATGAAAAAAAATTAAAAATACACTTCACGCCTTTTAATCCCAAAGCGGGGTAGGCAGAGGCACTTGCTAAGCAAGTGCCCACGATTCATCAAGCGCATTCAACCCAACGTGACAGGGGGTGAGCCCATCACCGTGATAGGGTTCCCACACCTTGTGGTGTGCTGGTTTCATCACGATGTTGTCCGTAACCGTACGAGCGTTCCGTTGCGTACATAGGCTCTGAAAAAGAGCCCTATTGGTACACGTCCAGTAGCCGGTTTCGAACCTGCGACCTCCCGGTTACAAGGTCAAGTATCCGACCAGCTGAACCACAGACGCTCTTAACATTATTTTCGATATTGTAGGACGATAATGGTGAAACTATTGTTTTAGGCATATCGATAGGGCTTTAACCTTGTTCTAGGTTTGAATAAACAAGTACAACGAGCGCTATGTAAATTAGCTGCACTGTACAACGTAGGTACAGTCAGTAATAATATTTTCAGCAGCAAACCTACGTCATGTACTTTTATAATGCCTTTAATGAGAACATAAAAACAATCGATCAACAATATCGACGACTGTACTGAATGCATTGTCAATATATTTCTTAGTATTGCCTCTTCCTAGCTATGTTCACGATTTTTCCAATCGGGCAGATGGACAAATTAGGCCGATTTTCGGCATAAAATATAGCCTACGACCCCAACAACGTTTCTAAGACCATTGCCCGGGGTCCTTTTATACGCAGTATATGTCCTTTAGTAGTGAACTCTAAAAAGTTTTTTCTCTTACTTAGCACGTAAAACCGACTTCACTATAGAAATGTTAATAAAATTATTATTATTTCCATAGTGTAGTCTACTATACAAATGTTAATAAAATTATATTAATAGTATAAACCGGGTTTTAATTACCGGCGCGAAATTAACCAAAGACAAGCATCCAGTTTACCGTCGTTATTTGCCCGACGTTTAAACACCCGGTTTAAACTATTAATATGTTAGTGCGCGTTTCTTTAAAAAATATGTTAATAAAATTATTAACATTTCCATAGTGTAGTCGGCTGTACCTCTACTACTCATTATTCGCTCAATTAAAGCAGCCTAGAGGCGCGAATCCTAAATGACAGTTTTAATTGGTCCCTGGAATTTTACTCAGCGCGATTCATTAAAAATGTAGGTACAGTTTCCGGAGGTAATTTATTACTGTAGTTTCATTTTTTTCCGGTGTCATTGTGTCGGGTTTAGAGTTTCACCTTTTTTTGTCTCCGTCTATCAATAGGTACGGAGAAGGACAACATCATCATAAAACCCGCACACCACAAGGTGGTGTGGACCCCATAACGGTGGGCACACCCCCCGTCACGTTGGGTTAAATACGCTTGATAAACCGTTGGCATTTGGTTAGCAAGTGCCTTTACGTACCTCGTTTGGTGATTTAAAAGGCGTGAAGTGTATTTATTTTTATCTAAAACCTAATTGTTCTAGGGTAAAGTTGCCATAATTATACAGGATGATGGGAAAACACCTTATTGAGCATGAGCGATAAAAAGGTAAGAAAAATAATATATTTTTTTATATGTTAGTAAAAAAATCATAAAACACCAATTCGCATAACAACCCGACAGTTGACACAAATTGTGCCGGAAGCCATTGCTCTCGCTCGTCAATTCCAATTTTGAAAGTTTAAAAAAACGTATTCTCGCTTCGAACGCTCCGTGGAGCACAATCGTAATAAAATATTGAAAGTTCGATGCGTTGCACCTGACTTCATCCGACGGGTAACTGCCGGTTTCCAATAGGTACCCATAAAATGTTATAGTTTACTACCTTCATATGATTTATGGTATAGCCGAACCGTAAACCTCTTTTAAATTGTATAGTTGACTTTGTTAAAGGACTGGGCGGCTATTCTGGTTAGATTATTTTCTTTTTTTAAACAAAAAATAATAATACACTTCACGTCTTTAATCCCAAAGAGGGGTAGGCAGAGGCACTTGCTAAAGCAAGTACCCACGGTTCACCGAGTGTATTTAACCCACCTAACAGGGGGTGAGCCCATCGCCGTTATAGGGTTCACACACCTTGTGGTGTGCGGGTTTCATCACCATGTTGTCCTTCACCGTACGAGCGTTGCGTTCATAGGCTCTGAAAAAGAGTCCCATTGGTACACGTCCAGTAGCCGGACTCGAACCCAGGACCTCCCGGTTACAAGTCAAGTATATCCGACCAACTGGACCACAGACGCTCTTTTTATAAACATTGTTTAAAGAAACGCGCTCTCATATTAATAGTTTGCATTATATTAATAGTTTAGACCGGGTATTACGGTGCGAAATTAACCGAAGATAACCATTCCGCTTACCTTGCTTAGTCAGCTCGTGAACACGGCACATGTAACCGTGTCTAAACATCGAGCAAATATTGCTGAATATTTGGTTCATTTCGCGCCGTAATGTCCGGTTTAAACTATTAATATAAGATTAATCTCAATAATATTGTAAATTCATAAGTGTATTCGGATATTATGGCCAGTGTAACAACGGTTCAAGAAGAAACTTGGGAGAGAAAAATGTAACCTGGATTACAACACAGTCTTACATATACACCGCAATTGAAAACCAAATAAACTGCGTAAAACTTAGCCGTGTATAGATATTAACGTATCTAATGTTCCATTTTTAGTTAACATCACGCACAATAGGCGTCGAGCTGCGGAAAAGCCCCGTATCATCTACATGTACATCTAATGTTCCATAGCTATTATTGTAAAGCATAAACATCCATACTTACGAGTACATGCAGATAAACTTTCGAATTTATAATACGTATAATAGCTGATAATAGCTGGCAAACGTTGTCTTGCTAATATAAATATTAACAGCGTTGCGCTGCTTTTATACGTGTATTATACATATAAACCTTCTTTAAGATTCTATAAGAAACCCCTATAAAAATCCGTTTCGTAGTTTTAAAGATCTAAGCATACATAGGCACATACAGCGGGATTCGACTTTGTTTTATACTATGTATTAATATTAATGTTTCATGTCACACATAAATTTTATTTTTTGTTTACATAGGCTGGCTTGTTTCACACTTTTTTTATCACTATGAACAAGTGCGATGTGATCTACGATGGAGCACACTTGTTCATTAGGTACCTATTCATCCGAGACTTGAAAACCTTCAGACTTTACTGCGCAGGAAACACAGACTTCGGTAAGTCGTTCCACATCCAGGCGGTTTGCACTATGAAAGTAGACGCAAACCGTTTGGTTCGAATGATTTTTTTTATTCTCAGTAAACAAGCCAGCCACATTCAGACATGATACATACATCAGACCTGAATATGGCTTGCTTGTTTATTGGCTTTTGGCTGAGTGAGATAAATTTAATAATAGTAATTTAACTTTACAACCAGAAATCATTGCTCTCGAGTGTATTAGCAGAAAATAGGATAGGATAGGACTAAAAAAAACCGGTTCGTGACATTAAAGAGGCAAAGCACTCAACGACACCTGGTCCCGAAGACTCGAGGTGCTCCCTCGATAGTGCTTCACTATACATTATTTGTCATGTATCGGCACTAACACGTAATAGCGATTATGCTCTCTACTTTACTATATGTATTTATAATAAGTAACAGCTTGAAAATAGTGTCGACAAAATATAAGGAAATATTTGCAGTGTACGGAGCGTAGCACAGCGCCATGGGAAGGGAAATTACTGTAAATTTGTAGCTATGAATATATATGTGTGTATATGTATAACTATACGTATATATACTATGTATTTTTATTATTTTACAATATTATTGACGTTATCGATTAGATAGCAACACTTGCCAGCCCCATTACTCTATCTGTTAAGCTCCTGTAATCTTTAAATTAGGTTACCTCGAAGAAATCGCTATGAGCGATAAGGTCGCCTTTTGAAATTTTTCCATGGTATTTTTTTACATTCGTAATGTACAGTGTGCAATAAAGAGTATATTCATTCATTCATTCATTATGAATAAATAAAATAAATAAATACACTTTTGAGTTGTGCGGTGATAAAAATAGAGTCACCCTAGTCCAACGTTTCCCGTCATGAGGGCCGTAAGAGGCCTTTTAATCCCAAGGCGGGGTAGACACAGGCACATCTGTAGCTATGTTACTGCATATACAGATTTTTTAAATATAATTTAATTTATCTATTGATGGAGCTTAAATTTGAATAGCTACATTCAGCCGTAAATGGATGTTTCAGTAACCCCCAGGCCGGGCTGAAATACGAGCCCACTGTTATTGAGGAAATCTCTGAAAATTTTATCGCACCAGCGGAAGTGCTCTACTTTTTTTTCGAAAATAAAAAAAAAAAATAAGTACAGACTTTAACCAGTACTAACCTAGATTCTTTTAAATTATTCTCGTTTAATCATCAAACGCTATGTTATCATGGAAGCATCTTAGAAATATTTTCTTTAAAAAAATAGAATCATCGAAATCGCTTTATAAACGACGGAACAAACACGAAAACGGTCGAATTAAGGAAGACTCCTTTTTTAGAGTCATTTAAAAAGGAAGATCCAGCTCTCCTAAAACTTGTTAGTTCAAATATTCCGTTTCATCTACCCTAGCATCCGGCATTTATGGACGTGAATTCGCACTATCAAATTCCTCTAACCGTACCTGCTTCACCGCCACCGGTGTAACGTGTTCACTATTATAATTATTTCGCCTGCAAAATCGGAATTCATGTATTCGATCCCTTCCACTCCAATGTAGCCAGCCTTGCCTCTAGTAGTTAAATGCACCGAAGCACATATCATTAAATCTCCACCGGCGGGGCGTTTGCACTTCCATTGCGACCCAACAAACCTGCATTGTAAACCGAACCCTAAACCAAAACGTCTAAGGTCCACAATAGGAATGTGACGCTAAACATTTCGACGTAACTAAACTGCAAAATGCGACGCGAGGCCACGACTACGGAAAGTCGGGGGGCATGTGAAGTCTCGAACCCTAAAAAGGTCATAAATATCTGAATAGAAACGCGCACCCACCTACGCCCCCCAGAAGAACAAGTTCAACTAACTGACAGTTGTATAACTTGCCAAGACCGCACCGGGATTTGGCACGGGATGTCAGTTTAAAAACTAACTCCGACTTTACATTTTAAATCATCACTGTACGGGAACTGGCAACGAAAATCTGCAACGACCTAAATTTTCATTCAGTTTCCACCTACCTAGGTCTTTATTTCAAAGTCAAATGTGCGGCGGTTTACGGTAAATCGCACCTTATGGTCCGTGGCATGATATACGGCTTTATTGCTAATTTCCTTTGACAATTCGAGTACAAGCTGGTTTGAAAATGTTTACGTTCGTTATAAACACCTGTGCTAATATTCAGAAGGAATCGTAGCATGTACAAAGTGAGCTTTATGCTTCAATACGATTATGGCGGCAGCCGCGCCGCGCCACGTGGAAATATCTAATTTTCAAGCTGTTACTTGAATTATGTCGCCGCTGTCCTTTGATGATTTAAAATTGTGTTATACAAAACGAGAGATTTGACTAATAAAGAACGTTTAGTTTTGAAATTTTATTTTCTGAGAACGAAAAAGTGTATGGACTTTTCGGCGTCGATGGGATAAATAACTGCGGATGTATTCAAGCTTTTAAGTTTAGTATATCTTAACTTTAAGTAAGTATCTTTTAAGCAGTGTGGTGACGGCGAATAGAATACATGTGTCGCCATACCAGCCCAACTTTTCCCGGAGTGGCGGCCGAGGGAACTCTCCTGAGGACGGGCAGCGCTGCTGCGCTCTTTGTGAGTTAACCGACAATAACGTCGCGATCGCCAACCCGCCTGCGATGGCGATTACTGGCGTTTCCTCCCAAATGACGGAAATCATTGGGGAAGGCCCTCGTCCAGCAGTGGACGTTACGCGGCTGATGATGATGATGACGTGTGGTATCAAGATAGTTAATTATTTATGAATGAATGAATATACTCTTTATTGCACACTGTACATTACAAATCGACTACGAACTGACAATACATCCCATCTGAACCGTTAGTTTCATACGAGTTTGATTACTATGATTATGTCAGATATAGTTCGTGCATTTCATGAATGCGCGCGGGCCTTAGATGTCGTAGAGTCGTATATGGACACGCTAGTTTACAGTTCAAACGAACAAAACTGCCACACACACATTTAAGACCCGCGCGCATTCATGAAATACACAAACTATAGTACTTTTTGTTTTAAAATTGCATGAACTTTTAAAATCACATAGGACCTATTTCCAGTTCAAAGTCGAAACGTAAAAAAATACAATGGAAAAAATAAAAAGGCGACCTTATCGCTCATAGCCATTTATTTCAGCTAACCTATATATGTTTATTTGTTATCTGAGATATGAGCAAAATATTTATTGGTTACTTACTAAAGTAATGAGCGCCTCATTAAAAAAATCAATCCGATCTGCGTACAGTTCAACTCAGATAAGATTGGTTTGCGTTCACTTACTGAGCCAATAGGTACATGTTTAATACACATGAGTTCTAGATAGCATGTTCGGAAAATTCGTTAGAATTGATAGAAATTCAGATCCACATTTCACATCAGAATTTTCGCTTATTCTGAATTTTTCTTCGCCGCGAAATCCCGTATTTGTTTCGGGCAAACAGATTTAAAACTGCTAACTGAAAACTTTTTGACAAGCAAAGCGTCAGGCATTAACAAAACGCGCACTCAACTGTGACGTACAGTAGCAAACACTGGCTTTGCATCACTTTGATTGTCATACAAACGGATTTTATAAAGTAGAAGTTTCTGCCGGAAAAGCATTCTCAAAATTTAACCTTACTACGCTTTACTTCTGCCTATCGTTTTCCTGGTTGCTCAAATCGCTTCCGCTGATTTCAACTTCAACAGGTTCAGTCCAGAACAAGAGGTTCTAGCGAAGGGCCAAACATTCGGTTTTAATTTAACCGTAGTACCATGTCGCCTTTGAGCATTGGTTCAATGGAAAAAAGTCAAAATCGGTAATTTGCTAGCCACGCGATTAAATACGTACTGCAAACTCAAATATTACCTGTGGCACGTTAACATGACTACCTATTGTTATTCTACAATAAATTTTCCTCTTAAAATAAATTAAAATACTCCGCCGATAGTCTTGATCTGCGACAGGATTTGAACTCTATTGACTGGTAATAGAATACAGAAATAATGATTTAAAACGTACGCTCAACCCACTAGGTACGATTATGTCTATCCCAAATTCAATTAGAGCGACACAAAAGTTCGAAAAGAGATCTGTATTTGAGTAACGAAATAAATTAGAGTCTAATGTTATAAACCCGTGTTTTATTACTTATATTGATCATAATTCCAGAGTTATTTAAGTATCATAAAGGCTATTAGAGCGAGACAAATGGTTTTTCAATAGTTGTTTTTTTTAATTGTCGTCGATTATTCATAATTTCTTACAAGAGTACCCGTGGCAAAGCTTAGATGGTTTCAAAAGGTAAGCCGAAACCTGAAATATACGTAGTACCTAGTAGGCAAATCTTAACCTTTACATTTTTCCCTAGTAGGCAAAGTTACCTGGTAGGTAAGGTCACACAAGGTAAGCCGATAGGAATCGTGTTGTATGGTAGCTTCGCCACTGGTACCTACCTTTTTTTATCGTGGGGAAATCCTTTATGGATACCCCACCGCTAACGGGGACAGCGGCGGGGTTATGTGGGACTCCCGCCCACTAAAACCCCACGGTGACCACTCCCGCGTTAATGCCGGGGCCCCCGGAACAGCCTTCGCCACTATGTCCAAGGGTGGCCCCAGTCGCGCTACCGGACCGTCACCGGAATGGGGGCGATCTACGCACCCCCAGCGCACGATGTCGTACTGGTACCTACCTACTGTCTGTTTAAACATAATACTTTCAAGGAATTTCATAAGAGGCATTTATTTATTCATACAATCTGACGGGTCCGTTGGTTTAGTGGTCAGCATGTCTGCCTCTGCTACGTAGGGTCGTGTGTTCAATTCCTACCGCTGACAGGTGATTAGGTGTTTAGGCTTTTAAGTACCTGTTGGATGTGGTACTTGTTTATTTATACAAGTATATAATATTAAAAAATATATATATAAGTAAATACTCGTTGTCTGATTTCCATAACAAAAGTGCTTTAGTTACTTAACATGGGATGAAGGCAACGTATGTGTTGTTGTTGTAAAATATTTATTTATACAAATATAATTCATAATAAAAAAATTCTTATAAAGACTGACTTTCGTTCACGAGGTACTCTTTAACAGCTATCGCATCATGTATTGTATCAAAACAAATAAAATTAATATTACTAAAGCACTGAATAGCACATTCATATTTACAAACCATTCTAGGAAACAGTCGCGACGTATAAAATCATAAAATAAAATATAATAAATCGCTTCATGGTCGTATAACCATGCATTAGCCGACCACAATTTCAAAACAAATAATACAGGGTGTCCCAAAGGATGTTCATGTAAATAACTCTATATACGATAACGTAATGTATAGGAACCAATTTGCGTATTTTCCTTATCGGGATTATCACGGCAAGGTAAAATGGTCCCAAAAATTTGGTTAACCAAAGACATATTGACTGTGTTTTCCATAGGCCAGGTTAGTTAAATTTTAATTGTGTTTATATTGTACTAGTGGATCCTTTCCCAGAACTTGTAAATTGGTTGATTGAGAGCTAGGCAAATCTCGGATGAGAGAAAAAAAAATGAGAGAAGCCGAAAATAGATCAAAGTGGCGTGTAATTAGAGAGGCCTATGCCTAGTGAACATATATTATGGGCTGATGATGATGACAATAATGATATGTTTTATCATAAACGTGAATAAGAGGCGAATGTAACATGTTTCCACTGGCCACTTGTCAAACATGATCATGGAATCATGTTGACATAGGTCTAGGATTTGAGGGCCAAGTACTTGTATCGCTCTGATGTACATCGCTGTTTTAATACGAACGACAGTGTAAGGAAAGTAACGAAACCAGCAATACACATCGTTTGCCAGCTGCAGCAACTTGAACAAGCGTTTGACCACCATCCTGCCTGATGTTAAGCAGCGATGTGTACTGTACAATAACTAGAGTGTACCTGCCGCTTAGGGCAGTGGTCGGTTGTTCGTAAATTACGGAGTTACCTGAGGTGCAAACGGTATTCTGGTAATTTTTGAACTCGACTAAACTCGAGCGTAAGCTAAACCAAAACGTAATCGTGATCGAGCAAAAATACGAGAATTGCACTACAGTACGTTTAGGAATACTTTCAACCTCAACAAACAATAATTAAATTACCTAGCAATTGTCACTAATGTTCTCAAAGCCGAAAATAAATAAATTACCATCATGTTAAGTTCAATTAACGTAACGAGAATGAATTTATTTGGAAGCTCCAGTTTCATTTACATTTCAAAAAGCTTTATCCGTCGGCGGGGTATTTCTATTGAATTTCAAATCTCAATGTCTATTCATAGGACAAAATCGATGGGCCCAGGGACCTCACACGTCTCCTTACATGTACCGAAATCCGCACGATTCCGCGTGACGTAATATCACATGTTTGACAACTCAGCGTATATACAACAAAGAGTATGTGCATGAGATATAGAGGGGTTTTTTTTTTTTGGGGCTCTGCAGGGCTCTGTTGTGCCCAGTATCACTGCGACCATCGCTGATCTATTGTGATCGCCACCTTGTTAACCATTTAGACTTCAGTATCCATTTTGAGCGCCTTTACAAAAGTAAGTACTTTTTTGATACTGTGATTCACCACCTCATCTGATGAAAATATATGTTTCCCCAGATGTGTGGATCGTTTGTGCATCAGGGGTCCGCACTCACTCAGAAGGTGTATGGGAGTTTCTTCACCCTCATTACAGTAGCGACACATGTTTGTGTTTCGGATACCTATTTTGCACATGTGTTTGTTTAAACAGCAATGTCCTGTTAAGGTTCTCACCAGGATGCGTAGATTGTGTAAATAGAATAGAGAGGTTAGATCATTTTTTAATGATGATGAACGTCTGTTGGGGCCACTAGTAGTAAAACAATTTTTAAGAAAAACAACTCCTCTTCAACCAGTACCCACTGAGTTTCTTACTTTCGGACCACCATTTTTTTTATCACTATGAACAAGCGTTTGACCACCATCCTGACTGATGTTAGGCAGCGATGTGGTCTACGATGGAGCACACTTGTTCATTAGGTACCTATTCAACGGCGATTTAAAGACCTTCACCTTTGAAATATTTTCTTTACGAGGTAATTTTTTTTTTCATAAGAAACTTATGCTGTCATTAATAAGCAAAACATAGAAAGAATTAGCGAATTCGGTCCACCTGTTACGGAGTACGCGCACAGACGAGTAAAATAACAAAGGTAAGCTCGAGCTTGTCTTTGACTATATACCCGGTGAACAATATTGAGTTATAGAGAAGTTGTTTTGGCTATTGTGCGTATCGTGAACAGGCCCCGTACCATGAAGTCTTCTCGTTATATTATCCTCAATGAGTGACAAAGATAGCGATATATGAGTGGTATAATTCTGTCACTGTCACACAGTGGAACATTGTTACTAGAAGACCTCATGGTACGGGGATTAGAATAGCATATGAATGGTGTTCGTATATTTCGAAAGCATGTTACTCAAGTTTAAGACAAACAAGTAATTTGATACTACTCGTAAGTAAAAAAATCTATTTTTCAATTAATTATGGTTAAAAAAAATAAAAATAAAATAAAATCAATAACTTTTACGTTAATACGTAAAATAAAAAGTACTTTTTGAATGGGTATCAATTAAAACTGAAGTCAAATCAAATTTAATGCGTGATGTTTCAACATTCACTGTCTTATTCTGGTATAGTTCTTGCATTCCATGAACGCGCGCGGGCCCCAGATGTGTGAGTTGTATATGGACGCGCTAGTTGACAGTTCAAACGAACAAAACTGCCACACACACATCTAAGGCCCGCGCGCATTCATGAAATGCAAGAACTATACCTTAAGTAAGTTCTTCACTATGTCAGTTGGACAATTTCAGTTAAACCATCAATTTACCAAAACAAACATTTGATTTTAATTTGAACGTTACAAATGGCTCTCAAATTAAAAGCGCGCTCTATAATTTTTCCCCAACTCTTAGGCCAAGCATTTTTTTTTAATTTCACGGGATAATAAATGAAAAACCAGGATATGAATCCTTACAAATCCCGGTTTCAAGAGGACATTGTTACTTTAGTTGTTTTCATAAAATTGTGTGAAAAGGTTTCACCTTTCTTTTACGAATTTCAAGTCACGGTGTGTTTGCGTAAGGTACAAAATAGAGAGTGTTGTTCAAAAAGGCATTGTGTTGTTTGAAGCAAAAGGAAAACCTGACTTCTCCTGACCTTTGGCAGTTTGGGAAGCGACAAAACCTTCATAACTTTGGCTAGCGCCCTTTTGGCTATTGGCTCCTTTGTAAGCACAAAGTGTAAGTGTCGAAAATGTATATAATGCTAGGTAAGTAAACACAGTTTAATAATATATTCCAAGGTGATTCATAAATACACTTTAACCCTTAAAAACCTGATATTTCGTTCAAAATTAAAAAATAATCTTATTGTGTTATAGATAAAAAAAATTGTTTTAAAACTTAGTCTATGCATTCAGTTTAGTTAAGAATAATGCCGCACAGACTGACATGGTCCAGAATTAGTTTTTTTTTTCATAATTACCATACGTATTAAAGGATTAATCCAAAGTTTACTGTTTCTGTAGAGCGTACTAAGTGCATTTCAGCAGGTGTCAATGATCCGAAACGAAAAATAAATTCGTCTTATCCGTACAATCGA
>SJJU01026607.1:0-11176 GCA_012932125.1 Conopomorpha cramerella | reverse complement strand
TTTCTCATTTTCAAAATTAATTTTTCGCTGCAATTATTGTATTAATGTGGTGGATTTAGTGTAATAATGTGCTGGTGATGAAAAATAATGTAGTGAGAGTGAGAAGTAAAGGAGAGGACTCCTATTTGATCAATTTGTTATTGCCGTGTAATGTTCCACGCAGCATTGAAATGTGATGGTCCACCCTCACGTTTTAATGAGATTTTGACACGACTTTGACGATTGACGACTTTATCGATAGATCATGACAATGACACCGACTTCAGACGGGCGAACTTGTGATGGCACAAGAGCATTGCAATGTTTAAACTCGGTTCATGACATAGGTAGTGGATCTTTTTAGTTGCACTGAGGGCGAATTCACAAGGGTTGCACTTCATTCCATTTGCAATGGGATAAATGAGTCTTAGCTGTCCTAATTTTTTAAAATATGATTTTCTTTATTGTTATATTTTTTATTGTTTTTTACTAATTTGTTTTTTTTTTATTGTATCGTATTATGGTATTGTGTATTTGTAAATTCTTATCTACCGCACGGAGAATCCTGTAAGGGTAGATACTTTAATTATATAAATAAATAAATAAAAACTTGAACACGAAGAGTTATTATTATGTTTGTGCCAGAATTGTCGGCTTTAAAGCTGAAAATACGAGCCAAATTTAAAAAAAAAAGAACCTTTTATAACCCAATCCAATACCTATAACACTCCAACAAATGTGACTCTACATAGATGTAGGTATCTGCATTCAAAACGGAATTTAGTTCAATCGCCATCCGTCTCAATAATAAGGCTTTGCCAAGCCTCTATTTCGAAAATTGAAACCAATACACTTACTTAGCCGCGCGCGTCGACTTTAAGTACATAATAAAAAGGAATGTAATCATGCAAATAGCGGAGCTCGGGGCAAAGTTGAATTAAAAATGTGGCA
The DNA here is from genome assembly GCA_012932125.1 of Conopomorpha cramerella. NCBI lineage: Eukaryota > Metazoa > Arthropoda > Insecta > Lepidoptera > Gracillariidae > Conopomorpha > Conopomorpha cramerella. Next base: position 10,246 of record SJJU01026607.1, on the reverse strand, counting down.
ATGATGTAGAGGAGGGCAATGCGTCTTAATGACCACGACGGATGAGGGACCTAATCCTGCCTCGCAGTCTTTGCAACTGTTCTCCAGAGTCATTTTGATACTTTCATTTTCCCCAGTTGGGTTAGTTACACTTTTATACTCTTCTTTATCAATTATTTCTGAGCTAGTCTGTGGAACGTTGGGAGAATGATACTGGCTGGATTTTAATGGCCAATGGTTAATCTCGTGAAGGATGTTCTTAAAAAAATATTAATGTTCATCATTGTTTTGCTAATGCATGTAATATAACGTAATAATCTTACTAAAATTATAAATGGGAAAGTGAGTTTGTTTGTTCCGATTTCACGCCTCAACTACTGAAGTTTATAAGTCCGGTTTAAATATTAGGGTACTTTTTATCCCGGAAAAAATTGATATTCCCGAGGCAAAACAAAAATATTCCTTTATACCGCAATATAACCGAAAACCACGCGGTCGAAGCCGCGGGCGGAAAGCTAGTTATAAAATAAAGTAACATTTTTGTATTAACATAATATGCACTTTTAGAAGTCCTTCAATGTGCCCATTCTGTGTATAACAGTACACTTCGCTAATTACATTAGTAAAATACATAAAAAAGAAAACAAACAAGCCGCATAATTTCAGCGCAAACCTTAAAAGAAAAGTATATATATATTCGTGTAGTAATCAAAAGGAGGCGCATAACAGGCGGCGCGGCTTCGGCCGAACAACGCTGAATCTGTGCCGAATGGCAATAAAAGTCAAAGGTCCGCGCAATAACGTACAAGGAGAGATACCCCGCGCTCGCTCCGGCGGCGTCGCAGCGACATCATCAAATCAACATTTGCAGATTCACGAAGCTTTTCCCAACGAGATTTAGAGGTGAAAGGAAAATAAAAAAGTTCGTAGAGGAATCCCGGTTGATCCCTGTTGCCTTTATGGTAATGCCGGGATGCGTGTATTCGACTATTCAATTTATATTTTTTTTTCTTCTTCTCTCCATCTTATTTCTTTTCTCGGCGAAATTATCTATCCTTCGGAATACGTTTCGCACTGTATTGTGTGCCGGCGGATATAAGGTAAGAGTTTTGGTTGAAAAATACATACTACATGTATAAGGATAACAGCCAAGATTGCTTGTTGGGGCTGACTTCAAAGAAGTTTTCCCGTTGTTTGTGAGATAGTTCCACTGTCGTGCGGAGGGATGATGAATGCCGAATACTTGGAACTTCGTCGTCAGTTATTTGTTTTACGGATTTCATAACGATATTAGACGTTTTTTTGTTGCATACAAGTCTTTATGTTGATTTGGAGGAAATCTTTTCAAAAAGGTAGAGAATAAAAATTCAATCGACCGCCCGTAGTACGTAGCGTACAAAACGATAGAGCAATTATTATTATTATCTCGTATTGAAATAAAAATAAAATATATAAAACATAAACATATTCCGCAAATTCACCCATTTCTATGGGTTCGCGTCCGGATACTAGACGTGTACCAATGGGACTCTTTTTCAGAGCCTATGTACGCAACGCAACGCTTGTACGGTGAAGGACAACATCGTGATGAAACCCACACACCACAAGGTGTGTGAACCCTATGACGGCGAAGGGCTCACCCCCTGTCATATTGGGTTAAATACGCTTGGTGAACCGTGGGCACTTGCTTAGGAAGTGCCTCTGCCTACCCCGCTTTGGGATTAAAAGGCGTGAAGTGTATTTATTTTTTAATTTAAAAATTCAATCACCCGCCCGTGGTACGCAGCATATATGTAAGTATAGTAATTATTATTATCTGGTATTGATATAAAAATAAAATATATAAAACAAAGCAAATTCATCCATTGCTACGGAATATCGTAGCAAATGTATTATTCACTTCGTATACTTTGGAAAGAAATGTTTGTGATAATCAAACGATTCTTCTCTCTCGTTTTATTATACACGTTTCTAATAATAATATCAGTAGAGCGCCTGTGGTCCAGTTGGTTGGATCCTTGAATTGTAACCGGAAAGTCGCGGGTTCGAGTCCGGCTACTAAACGTGTACCAATGGGACTCTTTTTCAGAGTTCAACGTTAGTACGGTAAAGGACAACATCGTGATGAAACCCGCACACCACAAGGTGTGTGAATGCTATATCGACGATGGGCTCACCTCCTGTCACGTGGGGTTAAATACGCTTGGTGAACCGTGGGCATTTGCTTCAGCAAGTGTCTTTACCTACCCCGCTTTGGGATTATTAGGCGTGAAGTGTAAAATCAGTAGAGTAGAAAGTACTAAACATACTCTTTCAACGAAACCCTATTCAAGAGAGGTAGGCAGAGATTTTCTCATTTTGACTATGAAAATGTTGCTGACCTACCGAAAACCTACTACCTACTCTCCGCAACATTTCATAGTATTTCATGTTACGTAGACTGCGAAAAATACCTATAATGTAGCTAATAAATCTAGTCTTAATTTGATACTAAATATGCAATACCTACACATGATAAATCCCGACAAAACATTGTTGTAATAGGCTTACAGCAACCTACCTACCTCACGAAGGGTCGACATACCTACAACATCCACCATATTATTTGAGTCAAGTTCTGTCGAGGTATTTGGCGAAGGAGGCGGCGGCGGCAGTACGCTGTGCGTTCTCTCATGAATAAAACATAAACTTAATCGGGGTACCCTCGGTCCCATATAATTCTAAATAATACATTAAAACAACGTACAGATTGCTCAGAACTTTAGCATGCTCGTTATTATGACAACGTTATTAACTATGCCGAAGGTAAACTCGCTACTTGGAGTGCGTAAGCAAATTAATTTATTTACAATACAAATAGCAGCCAACACACATTATTGCATAATTTATAATATAAGTTTATAACATACTAGCTTTTGCCCGCGACTTCGTCCGCGTAAAATTCCTATTTTGCTCAGAATTTAGAATTTCATACGCACTACGCACCAGATCCACTACCAGCGTAAGCCGATCCCTATTAAATATAGACTATGATATCGAAGATAGGTCAACTTAAGTTGGCCGTTGTATTTCCAATAGTATTTATTATTTAAGAATGAAACGTAGCCTATGTCCTTTCCCAGCTCTACCGTTTTCCCTAAATTTCCCTTCACTACTCTGCTCCTATTGATTGTAGCGTGATGAAAAGTATCATATAACCTGCCCAGGAGTATGAATAATAATTGTACCAAGTTTCGTTAAAATCCGTCGAGTAGTTTTTATTTCTATAAGGAACATACAGACCGACAGACAGACAGACAGACAATTTGAAATTTTACTGATTGCATTTTTGGCATCAGTATCGATCACTAATCATCCCCTGATAGTTATTTTGAAAATATATTTAATGTACAGAATTGACCTCTCTACAGATTTATTATAAGTATAGATAAAGATAAGAGAGTCCAGAGAAGAATTCTATGACAGAAAAAAGTAAGAGCGTTGCACGGGAAATTACTAATTCTAAATACTTCTATCGAGGCAACAAGTTTTTTTTTCTATATATATGTATATACTTATATAAATAAAACACCCAGACACATCCAACAAGTACTTAAAAGTGCATCACCTAAGCACTGTCAGAGCGGTGGGAATCGAACCCACGACCCTAAGCAATAGAGGCAGACATGCTGACAACTACACCAACGGGCCCGTCAAATATCTAAGTCCTAAGCATCCGGTTGGTAGCTATTAGGTACCGGATGATTTGTATGTATAGATTTTTGCTATCTACTCCTTAACGCGAAAACCACTGAATGAAACTTTACAGAGTAAAACATTGACTATTTCATCCCGAAATTCCCTCAAAAACCTTAATAAACAGCGAGTAACATCGCGCATTTATGCTTAAGAGTTAGGATGAAAGTGAGCATGTCCGATCTTAAAAAATACTGAAGAAAAAATTACGAAACTTCATAAATCTTTGCTGATAGAGTAGAGATTAGACCGTAAGCTATTTCGAAGATACTTTTAAACGATTGTTTTACCATGTTAATGAAGGTCGTATACCAGTACGAATTCCGCAGAGTCAGCGTGCCGATGTTCATATTTCGAATGCTCTTAAACAAAACAATAAATAGAATAGCAATCTCGGTACAAAACCTCATTGTCTTCGCAACAATTTCTTGTTCGCGAAACTACGTCGTCGGCGGGTGAGCTGAGCACAACAGTCTTTCAAATATATTTCAGTGCAGGCGATACAGAGCCGGCTTGTTTACAGTGAGGGGGTGTGGGGGCGGAGAAGGGTGCAGCCGGGGGAGCGGAGGGGGCTTTCCAAGATGGCGCCGTTGTCAAGGCAACGCTGCACTCGCTTCCTTAATCGACCGTCCCGAAGTCTCGAACCCTCGAAGGCTGGCAAACTCATTTATGTATCGCGCTTGCACTGCCCCGCGACGTTGTTTATGTACTCGACTCGCTCGACTGTATTCCCTTCTTTATCTACATTTACTGATTTTCTATGGATTTTATAGTTTATTTATTTTTACTTACATACAATAGATTTGGTTTTAGTAACCTATACTATAGTGGTATTAGTATCATCATCAGAATTCGTAATACAAATACATATTATATAACAAAGTAACGAAAGTCTATATAATTATGTAACGTGAAATACTTGAGGTAAATCTTGGTTATGTGCCATTAAATTGACCCACATAAACCAACAAAGATCGAACCTCAGACGGCTATCATGAGCGAACAGTCCTATCGGTGCCGATTTGAGCGAAATAATCACACTTTCAACGGACATTTCCACCGGCCATCAGTTAAAGTCTACCTTAATCCAGTGGGCGCCCGCTGCACTCCCGGGGCAATAAAAAAGAGTTATAGCAACTTGAAGAAGAAAAGGAAAGTAGGTGTCCGGGTAGCAGACTCTCGGGGATCAAGGGCTCTGCTCCCGCAAGGCGATAATCATAATTTTTACTTACAAGAGCACGGGGCATTAGTTGCGGGCCCGCCACGACAAATCTTGCCTAACTGCGGCCAACTTCGCGACTTCTGCCGCCATATTCTCCTAAATGTATTTTGGTTACCTACTTTTGAAAATAGATTGGGTTATATTGCTCTTGTCAAATAGTTTTGTAGAACAGACGGATCGTTACATTTCCAGTATGTTCTAAGAGTGACTGAGTTATAGTGACAAACAGTGACGTGCACTGGCTTTTACGACAAGGTAGGCAGTGATCCCCAAGGATTGACACTTGTCTTTACGAAATATAGGTAACCTATCTACTCACCCACAAAACACAGGACCTTCGTAAGCCTCTGTCGTGAGTGCAACAAGAAAAGATCTAGCAATAACTCTATTATTAGGTCGGGAAGCTACAATACTAAGGTAGGCAGTGTCTTTTTGCCTATATGGTGTGCACGCCACTGGTCACAAACTATACTGCGTGTAAGGACCCCGAGCAATGGTCTTAGAAACGTTGTTGGACTGGTCAATATCTCCAACATTTCAATAGAAAATGTCATCTTCCGTGGTAATAAATTGTATATTTTGTTATTGTCTATTATGTTCGCTATAAGAAGCCTATTTTGACAGGTATACTGATGTGACTGCTAATGATCTTTGTTTTCTAATTCGGTTTTGTGTTTCATTAAATAAATATTATTTTCCTATTTAAGCCTTTTGGCGAAACAGGTCAGGGTAGCATTACCATTCAATGATCAATACACATTCTTGATACGAAGAAACGGTGCTCCGCTGGCCGCCCGCAAAGTAGGCAGTTGGGGGCCCAAGTAGTGAACTAGCCAGTCGATGAAAGGCTACCCCGCCATCTTGCGAAACAACCCCAGATCCAGATACGCCATAGTGCCGGCTGACTAACCGGATAGAGGGATGGTAGACATTTTCGTGGGTGTCCGGGCGTCCCAGAAGTCTCCAGACTGGTTTCTCTATAGTACTTGTGGGGGTTTCTCCAGCTGACGATCACTGATACTCACCTTTCGTCTGTAGTACTGAACACCCCATTCATATATACCTCTAATGAAAAGCAACAAAAAAAGGAAAGTTATACAGCGGATGCACGCCCTCTGCCTGAGGTGCACTTTGACCTCACCAATATCCGAGGTATCCACTAAAATCTAGTCGTGGATGTCAGTATTGGATTGCAAATCTAGTTGTTTTTCTGAGTTTTAGAAACACTGTATAGCGTCTGTGGTCCAGTTGGTCGGATACTTGACTTGTAACCGGGAGGTCGCGGGTTCGAGTCCGGCTACCGGACGTGTACCAATGGGACTCTTTTTCAGAGCCTATGTACGCAATGCAACGCTCGTACGGTGAAGGACAACATCGTGATGAAACCCGCACACCACAAAGTGTGTGAACCCTATATCACGTTGGGTTAAATACGCTTGGTGAACCGTGGGCATTTGCTTTAGCAAGTGCCTCTCTCTGCCTACCCCGCTTTGGGATTAAAAGGCGTGAAGTGTATATTATTTAGAAACACTGTACCTACCTATGTCGCGTCTTTCTAGTGGTTTTTTTCACGTGCCATAGACCTCTATGTAATCTGGAGACCACTTCACTTTACATTGCGGAGACGTAACGAAATTGATCAAAAGTATCAAATTAAAATCACGTAATGAACACAGAAATGCCATTGCAATGGGAAATTATCGAGCTGTAGTTCCCAATCTACCACAGATGGCGTTAGAATCGAAAGTAATTGGAAAAGTTAAGCTGTAAATTAGTAAAAAGTTATTTTCCGTCATTCAAAACAAACCAAACAACTTTGTTTTTCATATTAAAATCTTTAATAACAGCATCATTTTGGAAAGTACAGCAAGCAAGTACAAATGGATTTTTTTTGTACGAATGACAATGAAAATTGACAAGACAGAAACTTATCTATGGCCTATTTTTTTTTTAATTCGATGGACCAATTTGACATTTTAATTCACACAATTGTGTACTCTGCTGCAATCAAGTTATGAGTATATTTTACGAGACGAAGATCTTTAACTGTTTATATTCAATTTTGAGTTAAATTTACAAAGGAATAAAGTGTCATATTGTACGCATCGCATAGGAACTGTCAAATTGGTCCGTCAAATTAAAAAATAGACTATTGGCTATGTGCGCGACGGTGGCGACGCGTAGTGTTTACAACATTTGCGGAACATTTGTCAAATAATAACAATGTAAATATTGTTAGTTTTCTTTGCAAATATAAATAAAACCAAAGATTAAAATAGTATTGTTGACAATATTATATAAGTGAAATTTATTCAATAGTTTGTAAAATTAATATAATAATAAAAACCGGGTTTGAAACTATTACACATAATATTAGTTTCCAACCACAAACTGAGATAAAATGCAATAAATTAGTATTAGCCGAGCATGTAAGAACGCAACACGTTAAAATTTAACAACGCAACAACAGTCATGGCCCATTTCTTTGCTTTGATTTTGTACTGCAATCAACACTTGACAGCTGATCATCCGCATTTGTTTCCGATTTCTGCCGTGTTGTGCGCTGCGGTCGTTATTTCTCTGCCACTACTCGCTTTGCACATAGCCAATACTGGATCTGTGTACTGACATTCGATATTAGCGACATCTGACAACGACAAAAGAAACTATTTTAAGCTTTCAGAAGGTTGTCAAATAATTTCCCATTGACGATCGCCGCGTTTATTAAACTGGTCCAAAGGGTAAATAGTAGAATTATGCGGCACTATGAGCGCATTTACTTGAACATAAATTTGAAACTACAACTACGAGACTCTGTAGCCGAGAAGTCTTTTAAAGATGAAGTGACTGGTCCGATCATGTAATTTATTTAGCTGGTGGCTGCTACTGCGGTGCGGAAAGGCTACTTGCGGGAGAGGTATTGAAAAAAGAGTTTGAGCTTAGATACAAGCACAATGCGGACAACCATCAAGTGCAGAAGAAGACGCAACAGTAACATATGTTTATGTCGAGTGTAAAAGGATGGCAATGGGGAATTTTCTTTGACGTTTTTCTGACAGATTTTCGGGCTGAGGACTATGTCATTACTGTCAAACTTTTCTTTTCTTTTTTCCTTTCTTGGCTCTTATGTTCAGCTTTAAAGCCGACAATTCTGCCACAAACAATGTAGTTCTCTTCGTGTTCAAGTTATAGTATAGTCAATAGTCAAAGTCGTGTCAAAAACACATTAAAATGTGGACCATCACATTTCAATGCTGCGTGGAACTTTATACGGGAATAACAAATTGCTAACCCTACCCCCGGACCAATTGATCAAATAGGAGTCCTCTCCTTTACTTCTCACTCTCACTACATTATTTTTCATCACCAGCACATTATTACACTAAATCCACCACATTAACACAATAATTGCAGCGAAAAATTAATTTGGAAAATGAGAAATAAAGAACGCCATTTGCATCTTTTCGCTTCCCGTCACGAAGTCACTGTCAAACTTTGTTTGGAAAGAATGACCTAGGAGTGTGAGTTACATTACTGTCAAACTTAGTTTGGAAAGAATGACAGTTCTCCTTCCCGAAAATCTGTCAGAAAAACGTCAAAGAAAATTCCCCATTGTCTTAGAAACATTGTTGGGCTTGTCAATATGAACTATTGGAGACAAAGACATTTATCGATTTTACCGAATTACGACTTCAGCGGGCCACATTAGGATGTGACGACACAGAGGCGCGCGAGGGGGCACCTCTGTACTCAGTATTTCAGTATTTTATTTATTGCGTAAGTCTTAAATCTAAGAACAAACCCTGTTAGGGTGTGGCAACAAAATTATAAAATTACATTACTGCACGTCGCCGCGGCCGCCACTGTTCTTCTACCCACTGACAGTAACACTCGCATTTCGTCTTTACGAAATATAGGTATATATAGTCACCCACAAAACACAGGGCTTTGTTAGCCTATGTCGTGAGTACAACAAATAAGATTTAGCAGTAACTCTACTATTAGGTCGGGTAGCCAAAATACTAAGGTGGGCAGTGTCTTTTTGCCTATATTGTGCACGCCACTGCAGGAGTGAAAGAGTAAGAGACAATATCTTCTGTCCCTTACTGCGTACCAGGGTATATCTGGATCCGAACTGTCAAATTGGTAGTAAAAGTGACAGTTTGGATCAAAAAGTACATCGAATTTCATACTTTTTAGTGGGAAAGAGAAAGACTGAAGGTGGTCTTGCAAGTCTAGTTGTGTTTGTTCTGAGCAAAGTACACATTTTTTGTCTCAGAAGATGACATTTTCTATGGAGATGGATATTTTTTTTAATTTCTCTGCATTGTCGCCATAGTACAAGTTTTTTTTTGCGTGGCTCTGCAGGGCCCTGTTGTGCCCAGTATCACTGCCGATTGCTGATCTATTGTGATCGCCACCTAGTTAATCCTTTAGATTTCAGTATCAATTTTAAGCGCCTTCACAAAAGTAAGTACTTTTTTGATACTGAGATTCACCACCTCATCTGATGAAAATATATGTTTTGGATGAATATATGTATAGTGTGAATAGTTGAAGTTGTTTGGTCGCCCCATAAAAACACGTGTGATGACACTTTGGTGACACTTCCTAAGAGTTGTTATAATATTGTGACAAGTGAACAATGAACCTTAATGTCTGATGACGTTCATATGAGATGTAAACTTTAGGGTGGTAGAGCAGATTCTTGGGATATTTGTAAGAGGTAGTGCCTACCGACGTTGCAGGGCTCACATACCTTGTGGTATGTGGGTTTCATCACGATGTGTACCTAAAGTTTTATGAGAAGTAGTATTGGACTCCCCACAATATCAATTGCATAGTTTTACTATTTAAAAAAAAACTAGATGACTGTGAATAGAATACATATCGACTATGAGCTGGCAATGCGTCCTATCTGAACCGTTCGTATGACACGAGTTTGATTAGTATGTCTACGTCAAATAGTACGTTTTGTTTTAAAAATTGCATGAACTCTTAAAATCAGATAGGACCTACTACCACTTCAAAGTCGATAGGTGACCAGCTCCCTCGAGGGGGTTGCCGCGAGGTGACCGATGGAACTCTTCAGAGGACGGGTAAAATGCTCTCTGTGAGTTAAACCACGACACCACTGCGATCGCCAACACGCCTGCCAAGCGTGGCGATTATTGGCGTTTCCCTCCAAATTATTATTGAAATCATTGGGGGAGGCCTTCGTCTGGCAGTGGACGTCATATGACTGGTGATGATGAATATAGCGTCTAGTAACTCACACTCCTTGGTAATGCAGTTTCAGCTATTTAGGGG
>SJJU01026599.1:0-12098 GCA_012932125.1 Conopomorpha cramerella | reverse complement strand
TTTTCACGGAAAGATTTAAGCACATGGTAAGGCTACGGAACGTTCTCTAACACCTCGCGGAGCACGCAGCTCTCATCAAAGGGGGCAGCGGGCGTGAAGCAGCCACGCCGTTTGTGGGATGTGAAGAAGCGGTCCCAGATAGGAAGTCGCCATCGTAAAGGGCCCGGAATAGGTGGGAAACGCAAGTCATAGATATCTGACGCGAGAAAATGATAGTGCAGCGAAGTGCTCTCGGAATTCAAAGAAAATTGACGTCTTTAATGCGGGTTCTTTAGTGGTAGAGTACACAGTTTTTGGAACAGATATGAAAAATTATTAAGATGAAGTTTTAATACCTAACTTTGCGTTCGCCTTTGATCACATGATTTATTTTACAATATTTACTTTATCACTGACACAAGCTCAAAGTCGCACAGCGTGCTATGTAAAGGGCTATGCTCGGCGTTTCTCTGAAGGATCGAATCAGAAATGAAGTGATCCGACAGAGAACCAAAGTCAAGCGAAACATAGTCGACAGAGAAACATAGCTCATCGTTTTAGCAAGCTGAAGTGGCAGTGGGCCGGCTATATAAGCCGTAGAACCGATGACCGTTGGGGAAAACGAGTTTTCGAGTGGAGACCGCGTCTCAGAAAACGGAGTGTAGGACGCCCTCAGGCAAGGTGGACTGATGATATACGCAAGATGGCTGGCAGAAGCTGGATGCGAGAAGCCGAAAACAGATCACAGTGGCCTGCAATTGGAGAGGCCTATGTCCAGCAGTGGACAAGTATGGGCTGATGATGATGATGATGACTTCATCATCAGCCACTTAACGTGCACTGCTGGACGAGAGTCTCCCCCAATGAGTCTTTTGAGGTGAAATGTCAATAATCGCCACGCTTGGCAGGCGGGTTGGTGATCGCAGTGGTGTTGTGGTTTGACTCACAGAACGCGCTGCTGCCCGTCCTCTGGAGAGATCCCTCGGTCGCCTCTTGCGACCCCCTAGACGGGAAATGTTGGACTGGGATGGTGACAGGTGTATTCTATTCGCCGTCACCACACGGCGGGTTACTTGCTTTTAAAAGTTATTTTTGTTAGTTTAACTTCCTATAAAAAATTGTTCGGAAGAAAATAAAAAGCACCTGTAGTCTGTAACCTGTATACCCTTTTATTATTATATTATATATATATATCATATAATATATATTTCTGAATTAGCGCGTCTTTTTCAATACATGTTAAAAATGAACTAAACTATAATTTGAAAAGAAATATTAACCCTACAAAAACTGCGAAATTTTAGCTGAAAGGTATGTCAATATACTTCATTGTGTAAAAAAATCATCAAGTGTCAGGGGCTCTTCTTTTCTTATCTTTTTCTTTTTCTTGGCTCTTATGTTCAGCTTTAAAGCCGACAATTCTGCCACAAACAATGTAGTTCTCTTCGTGTTCAAGTTATAGTATAGTCAATAGTCAAGGTCGTGTCAAAAACACATTAAAATGTGAGGGTGGACCATCACATTTCAATGCTGCGTGGAACATTACACGGGAATAATAAAAAATTTATCAAATAGGAGTCCTCTCCTTTACTTCTCACTCTCGCTACATTATTTTTCATCGCCAGCACAACATATGTAATAATACACTAAATCCACCACATTAACACAATAATTGCAGCGAAAAATTAATTTAGAAAATGAGAAATAAAGAACGCTATTTGCATGTTGTTCGAAGAAAAATAAAGTAATCAATTTGAAAAGTGACCAATCTTTTCTTTCACCCCCCCCCCCCCTGTACCAAACAAGAATGAAATTGTTCCCCATAGACGGCTCTTAAAGTGCTATTGTTTCGTGTTTAATTATTTGCATTTTAATTTACCCCAGCATTTCTTATTCATTTGAGAGTGGTTAAACCACTGCAATCAACGCGGTGATTATGTTCAGGTGTTCTTAATTTAACGAAACTACCGGAAGTATGCCAGTGCCTGCCTAAATACCAGCAAAAAGCTACATAAATTTACGTCAAATTTCTTAATGGTCCTCGGAGACTGCAAAATTATTTTTTTCCCTTTCTCCTGAGACGTCTCTACTCAGCAAGCTTTTTGCCCCACCTGAGTAAATCTCTTTCATCAGTTGTCTTGCATCTGATAGCATTCATTCTTTTCATATGCCAGAATCATCGAAGCATTCCGTTTCCAATCTTGGTTACTACTTATTAACCGTTTCTCAAAAATTGTTTTAGGATTCACAATTTGGTACAAAACCCTAAAAACAACAGCGACGTCACCAGTAGTGCAATTCTCGTATTTTTGCTCGATCACGATTACATTTTGGTTTAGCTTACGCTCAAGTTTAGTCGAGTTAAGAAGTTGAGATTTTTTTAGTATCGACGAAAATACGAGAATTGCACTACAGCTGTACTGAGAATGCTTTGATTTTGTTAAGGAAAAAAGTCAGTGATGAAATGAAAATTTCAAACTTAAAATTGTGTCAGAAGAAAGAGAAATCGTACCGAATCTGCAGTAATGATATCACTTTATCGGCTAATGATTTCAAACAGTTCTACGGAAGAAGCGAGAGGGAATACGCAGCTTGATGGAAAAAAATCCACTCCATTAACGACCCCTGGTCCGAAAGTAATATGTCTAAGAACAATGACATTGTGAGATTTAAGCAATCCGTCCAATTACTTATTCAAACGAGGGAAAGTACATTTTTGCATCACGCAACTCAACGACATTCTCATTTTAATCACGTTCCTGTTTTTTTTTCCTGTCGCAATTTTAATTTGACCTCGTTCTGGTCCTCCCTCTGTGAAGCTCCACGTACCTGCAACAAGGAAAACGTTTGAAATGTGAAAAACAACGCAACAAATTGAGTTTTGGGTTATGAAGATAAAAAGTGATATTTTTTTGGATATCCGATTACCTAGTTAAATGGCAAAATCAGAGGGGTAAGTAACGTCATTAGCATGTAATTTCAGATGGCGCCACCGTCGCTTCTACTTTGCCCTCAAGGTTTGTTGCTTGCTTTCCAAACATTATTTATTTAAATCTTGAAAATAATATTTTAGCTCTATGTAAAAAGCATATACCCCTCATTGACTTAGATTTTATTATTTTATTTATTTATTTAGGTTATCAACATAGTATACACTAATACATTGAGAAAAAGGATACACATCATTTAGAACTAAAACTAAGCGCTACTACAGTTAAAGATAACCACAAAATGCAATAAAAAAAGAAATTATGTAGAACCAGGTAGACTTAGGTTCGACTTACAACGGCATTAATAATGATCTTAATAATATTAAAACTAAACAGTTAAAAAAATACAAATAATCAAACATGCAGCGCAAATAATGGCAATTTTATAAATGGTATTTTAACATTTCCCATTGTTAGCTAATAATAATAATAGGTACACTTAACGAAAACAATTATTTCGATTTTGATACATGCTCATCATCGCTTAATCGAAACTCAGAATTTGGTATTGGTTCTTGGAGACTTTGATAAGAAACGATTGCTAAGAACGATTGTACTAAGAAAGACCGAGAAGAGAAGTGTAGTAAGAAAGACCCTTCAATCATGGAAGAGGGTGAACTAAAGTCAACGCCCAAAGTGTCATTCAAAAGCCATCACACAACACTGCAGGTGCATCATCATTGTTCAATTTGGACGAAAAAAAAATTATATACAGACGTAAACTTTTTTATTTATCTTCCCAGGGGCAGGGAGGCCTTTGCCCCGCCACTGTCTGAAGAAGAAAGAACTTTCAAAGTAATCAGTAAGTTTTTGTTGACAAATTGCAGAATTTTCAGTTGACCTCTTGTCTGTTGCGTTGAGACGAAATCTTTTAGTCACTTTATTTGTAAGTTGGATTTTGGACTTTTTTTGCTTTTTTTCATGACAATAACTTGAAAACTGCCAGTGCACATCTTCGAATTTAATTTTATCAGCTTAATCTTCGAATCGATTTGATTCAAATAATTATTTTCCCCTAAAATAGTGCGCCGCGTATTCTCTATCTATGCACCTAAGCACTATCTAATCCATTTCCACACAAAAAGATCAATACTTGCCATCAACCTTGTTTCAAAGCGACCTTGAAAGGAAAGGATTTTTTTCAACCGATAATGTTTCACAATCACGCCAGTTCCGGACGCTTCAAGATACACAGTAACTCACTTGACCTACAAGAGTTATGGAACAATATCGTCTTCGGAGACCAAATTCTACAGCCAAAGAATTTTTTGCAGTGGAAGCTACAAACGCCTCATGCAAATTGGCTCTGTGTATTCTATTCTAGATTAGAATGTTCGGCGGGTTTTCACAACGATGTTGGTTTTTATCCACTTGCAGCCGACTGTACTGTTGTACAATACTAATAAATAGCGAAACGCGATTCTTCCATCAGCTTGCATTCGCCATATCTCTTCAGCTGCCACGCAACGGTATAAAAAACCGTGCCACTTCTCTGCAGCCCCGACGTCTGCCCAATGTATAATGGCGCGTAGTTTAGCTAGACGGCTATGTTTTACCCCGAGGATATATAGTGGAACGCGAAGATGGAGTGCTTTTTTTGCTGCTTTGTTTGACTTTTGTACAATTTGGTGGATTTTTATTTTTCGTAAATTTCGGTGTAACATAAAATTTAAAAAAATAAATACACTTCACGCCTTTTAATCCCAAAAGTAAATGCCCACAGTTCACCAAGCGTATTTAACCCAATGTGATAGGGGGTGAGCCCATCGCTGTTATAGGGTTCATATACCTTGGGGTGTGCGGGTTTCATCACGATGTTGCCCTTCACCATACGAGCGTTGCGTTGCGTACATAAGCTCGGAAAAAGAGTCCCATTGGTACACGTCCAGTAGTATCGGTGTAATATTCATTTATAAGGTTTTGTTTTAGATAGGCTTTTGTTTAGATTTGAATGTTCAGTATCTGATAAAGAGTATTAAAAATTCCAAGGCTTTCTTTATTCAGCCACGTGACGTCCACTGTAGGACGAGGGCATCCCCCAGTGGTTTCTAAGATCATTTCGTGGAAAATGTCAATAACCGCCGCGCTTGGCAGGCGGGTTGGCGATCGCAGTGGTGGTGTGGTTTAACTCACAGAGAGCGCTGCTGCCCGACCTCTGGAGAGTTGCTTCTTACGACCCCCATGATTCGTAAAGTTGGGTAAATGCATATGGATTGGCCACGCGCTTCGAAGAGGCGAGAACGATCCGGCGGTTGTGGCTTTCCGCTGACGCCCTAGCGGGAAGCTGAGACGAGGAAGACCAACGCACACGTGGCGGCGCTCCGTGGACTCCGAGCTCAGGGCGGCAGACATTGACTGGAGTGCCGCGAAGACGACAGCGCTGGATAGAGGGATATGGAGATATCTGCAAGGCCCTACGTACCCTCCGGGTATGCTAGGACCTAAGTAAGTAAGTAATCTATTAGATAAGTAGTGCCGACGTGAAAAAAATTTTTTGTACTATGCAGTTACTTACGTTTTTTCTTTAATTTTTTTTTATCACTATGAACAAGCGTTTGATCACCATCCTGCCTGATGTTAAGCAGCGATGTGGTCTACGATGGAGCACACTTGTTCAGAAAGTACCTATTCACCCGCGACTTGAAGACCTTCAGACTGTACTGCGCAGGAAACACAGACTCCGGCAAGTCGTTCCACATCCTGGCGGTTCGCACTATGAAAGTGGACGCAACCCGTTTTTGCGTAAATGGCAAATGCACCTGGTATGGATGACGTCTTGCCGTTCTCCTGGTTGTCCTATTGTAAAAACGCGATGGGGGTATTAGGTTATGCAACTCCGTAGCACACTCTCCGAAATGCACCCGCATTGCACTGCACGTTATTGTTAAAAAAGTGTTATTATGAAAAGTTATTATTCAATATCACGCCGCGACACTTCCGGGACAGAAACAGCGGGGTGCCAACCTCGTATTGTTATATCAATCTAAATCCCGGGACAGTGCCTCGTGGTTGTCCCAGTTTTTCGACAAACCATTTTCCGGTTCGCAACTTTTGTTCCGTAAATCAACGCGGGTGACTGATTGAGTTATACCCGCTAACTGCACCGGTTGTTTGGAGTGGGAAATATCGAATCGAATGAAAATAATAAATACATTTTGATTCGTGTATATCTGTTTTCAATCGAATAGAAAAAATCTGAATGTTTTGTGAAAAACCTGCCAAGTTTTGTTGACAATATGAATAATGTTATTAATAGAGCATTTTTTAATGAAACGCGCACAGACATTATTACTCAATATTGTTCACCGGGTGTATAGGCGCGAATATAACCAAAGACAAGCTCGAGCTTACCTTTGTTATTTTACTCGACGTTCAGTTCGTTTTAGTCCACTCGTGACCACGACGCATGCAACTGCGTCGAAACGTCGAGTAAAATAACAAAGGTAAGCTCGAGCTTGTCTTTGGTTATATTCGCGCCTATACACCCGGTGAACATTATTGAGTAATTAATAGAGCGTTCATTATAAATAAATTAATACACTTCACGCCTTATAATCCCAAAGAGGCAGGCAGAGGCACTTGCTAAAGCCAATGCCCACGGTTCACCAAACGTATTTAACCCAACGTGACAGGGGGTGAGCCCATCGAGCGTTCATTATAATTAATCACATTCAATTTTACTTCTCTACCATTCACCGTTCGGTATGTGGTATATATTTTGACGTGTGTATCTGTGTGTCTGTCTGTGGCGTCGTAACTCCTAAACGAATGGACGACGGTTTTCTTTGTTTGAAAGCTGATTTGATCGAGCGTGTTCTTATCTATGTCTGATCGACATCTGTTCACCCACTCAAATGTTATGGGGGTTGAAAGTGGGGATGAAAAATGTAACTTGAATGAATGTGTCCAAGTGGGGTATCAAATGAAAGAGCACGTCACGTATATTTAGAATCTTAATTAAAATAAAATTGTATAATTTGTTCAAAAGTTGTGAGGGTTGAAAGTGGGGAAAAAAAGTCGACTATATACAAATATGTTCAAGTGGGGTATCAAATGAAAGGTCAAGACACGAACATTCAGGGCTTTACCAATAATGGCGGAATTGCTATTTCGAAGATACACAAAGCTCAACTTAACTTTTCAGTTGTATGTCAAATACGGAATAACCAGTTCAAGTAGACCTGTAATAACCGTTATTTAAGTGACAAGGCGTTTATTGCTAAGGGGGTTAAAATCGTTTTTTTTTATTTTGAAATTTTAAAAGTGAATATAATGTAATGGGGATTGTACTGACAGAAAAGATTTAAATACATTCTTATGGACCAAATATCGTTTGGACTTGTACGGGGAGCGATGAGATTCAAATGGCTTCTTTATTTCCCACTAGCTGACCCGGCAAACGTTGTTTTGCTAATGTATAATTATAAATTCCGGGATGAAAATTATCCGGAATGTTAAATCAGTGTCTTATACACTGATTTAACATTCCAGCTAGCATCTGTGTGCCAAATATCAATCAAACCTCTCCAGCCGTTTTGACGTGATTCGCTGACAAACACAGACAGAGAGACATTTTTCCAAAAATATGAAATTTCGCTTCTGTAACGGCAACTTGATATAAACCACTGGTTTTCTCGTAAAAAGAATGAATGTACAGTTTTGGACCCCGAACAGTTTTATTATAGTATAGATTTTCAACATTTATTTATTTGTTACATTTATTGTGTTAATATGGTGGAATTTGGGGTGAAAGAAGGACGGACGGATGATGACGGATCTCATTGGGGGAGGCCCTCGTCCAGCAGTGGACTTTATGTGGCTGATGATGACGGTGGAATTAGTGTAATAACGTGCTGGTGATGAAAAACAATGTAGTGAGAATGAGAAGTGAAGGAGAGGACTCCTATTTGATCAATATATTATTCCCGTATAATTTTCCACGCAGCATCAGACTGACTGACATATCAACGCACAGCCCAAACGGCTAAACGTAGGCACTTGAATGACCACATTACGGAGACTTCGCGTGATATGTGGCAACTTGGGAAATTAAGAAAAAAAAACACAAGAAAAATTTCCTACTTCAAGTTAGAATCATATTTAAGGACAAGAAGCACAGCACACAGCCGCCTCCGTCAAACGACCCCCCATTTGAATGGCTGATAACATCACAATACAAATTGCATTGTTAAAATTCACGAAGAAAATCAATTTGTGTGCTAAAAAAAAACTCAACATCGATAAGAAACTCGCTTTCCTGAAAACACAAAGAAAAATCGGATAACAAAAAGAACCGACCAAAAGTATTTTTTTTAAGGCTTGTGGTTATCTCATTGCATTCTATTGTAAAAAATGAACCAAATTTAAACGAGAAGTTGCAGCTTTCAAATAAAAAAAATAATGGTCAGAATCGAATCGTATGCTAATAGTTAGCAGGTGCATCACAGGGGTGGTATCTATAGTATAAAAATGAATCGCAAAATGTGTTGGTAAGCGCATAACTCCGGAACGGGTGGACCGATTTCGCTAATTCTTTCTTTGTTGTGCTCATTAATGATAGCAGAAGGTTCTTATGAAAAAAAAATACATCCACTGCAGGACACATTCCACTCTTGAAGTTATATTAATTTCATATTAATGATTAAGACAGGATAACGTCTGTCGCGTCCACTAGTTTTCAATAATGTTTGTACGTTTTCGACGAATTTGTGTTTTCTTTCTCGAATCAGACGCTTTTTAATTGCTTATCTATATATTATATAAAATAAAGTCGTATTAGTTACACCACTTATAACTTAAGAACGGCAGAACCGATTAGGCTGTGAAATTGATGAGGAGGTAGCTTAAGGTCAGGAGACGGACATAGGATACTTTTTACCCCGATCCTGTTGGTCGCGTCGCTATATAGAGGGTGTTATTTGTATGAAATACTGAAATTACGCGAATGAAGGACCATAAAACTGGGACTGTTTCGGCGAGTCCATCCACTGTAATAATGTGTATCATCAGCCGCATGGCGTCCACTACTGGACGAGGGCCTCCCCCAACAATTTCCATAAAAATTTGGAGAGAAATGCCAATAATCTCTACGCTTGACTGGCGGGTTAGCGATTGCAGTGGTTTTGTGGTTTTAACTCACAGAGAGCGCTGTTGCTAGTCTTTTTTTTTAAACACACCATGGGAATCCACCAGAGGTCTGATTTTACAATAAGACAACCAGGAGAACGGCAAAACGTCATCCATACCAGGTGGATTTAACATTTACGCGAACCAAACGGTTTTCATCTACTGTCATAGTGCGAACCGCCAGGTTGTGGAATGACTTGCCGGAGTCTGTGTTTCCTGCGCAGTACATTCTGAAGGTTTTCAAGTCGCGGGTGAATATAGGTACCTAATGAACATGTGTGCTCCATCGTAGACCACATCGCTGCTTAACATCAGGCAGGATGGTGGTTAAACGCTTTTTCTATGTGTTTGAAAAAAATAATAATAAATAAATACACTTCACGCCTTTTAATCCTAAAGCGGGGTAGAAAGAGGCACTTGCTTAATAAGCAAATGCCCACGGTTCACCAAGCGTGACAGCGATTTAACCCAACGTGACAGGGGGTGAGCCCATCACCGATATAGGGTTCACAACAGCTTGTGGTGTGCGGGTTTCATCACGATGTTGTATTTCACCGTACGAGCGCTGCGTTGTGTACATAGGCTCTTAAAAAGAGTCCCATTGGTACACGTCCAGTAGCCGGACTCGAACCCGCGACCTCCCGGTTACAAGTTAAGTATCCGACAAACTGGACCACAGACGCTCTTAAAAAAAAAAGAAGAATTTTTAACCTTCTCCTCGTTCTTGAAGTCGCGTAATAAAAATCACCTACGTGTTATGCAAATGGCTGGCGGCGATTCACAGTCTACCGACGACGGGATTTTCTTAGATTTATTCACTCTGATGAAGCACCCAATCGCTTACGAGAAATTGAGGAAAACGACTAGACGATGGGGGAAGGCGAACGCGTCACATACCTCACGGCTAATACCTGTGACGTTTTATTAACTGTGAATTTTATGACGATTGATGGCCCGTGTAAATTCGTTGCGATTTCTTTACAGTTCATTGGATTTTGGAATATTCCTGACGGGTTTTGTTTGATACTTCCGTCCTTATCTGGTCAGTTACTTTCCGAGTGAGATAGACCTATAAGTTATTTATTTATAGAATACTTTTTTGCACTAAAAGTACAAAGCGTGAACTCTATACTACAGTATTGTCTACCTGTCAACCTTACAGCATTGTTTAATTTTTAACATTTTTTTTAGAACAAGCGTTTGACCACCATCCTGCCTGATGTTAAGCAGCGATGTGGTCTACGATGGAGCACACGTGTTCAGTAGGTACCTATTCACCCCAGTGACTTGAAGACCTTCAGACAGTACTGCGCAGGAAACGATGTCACGATGTTGTCCTTCACTGTACGAGCGTTGCGTACATAGGCTCTGAAAAAGAGTCCCATTGGTACACGTCCAGTTGCCGGACTTGAAACCGTGACGTCCCGGTTACAAGTCAAGTATCCGACCAACTGGACCACAGACGCTCTTAGATATACAGTACGCAAACATACCGATATAAAGTAGTATAACACAAAGCTTGATGAAAGACACGTATGATTTGAAATAACTATAAATTGCTAAATTTAAAAAACCTCCCAACCCTCATAACTTTTTAACAAAGTATCCAATTTTGATTTAATAAACAGATTCTAAATATTCGTGTCGTGCTCTTTCATTTGATACCAGACACGTCAAACTCAAAACACCCCTCTTTTTGAGTCGGGAGTTAAAAACAAGTAAACGTCTCCGACTCGAGTCAATTTCTTTTACTGGACAAAAGAACCGGGAAGAAACTGGCATCATTTCAAATAGTAAAAGCTTACAAATAAGTATTTTTTCCTTTACGTCGAAGAAATTTCTTAATCTGTAAAAAATGAATAAAACTCAAGAAGAAGGATTATTGGATAACTCTTGCAAGGTATAGGGATTAAATCCGCGGAGTTATCGAAGGAGTTTAATAAACTTTGTAATTCTCTTGGAACAAAGAAATGATTTATGTTGTACGAACTAATTGAATTCTTTCTATGCTTAAATAATTTTAAAGTGGTCGAACTCGGTTTGACTTAAATCAGTGTGGCCACGACCGCATTTTGCTACCTACAAACTTTTTTTTTATCGCTATGAACAAGCGTTTGACCACCATCCTGCCCGATATTTTTTTAATGAAACGCGCACAGATATTATAACTCAATATTGTTCACCGGGTGTATAGCGATTCAGTCCACTCGTGAGCATGACGCATGCAACTGCGTCGAAACGTTGAGTAAAATAACAAAGATAAGCTCGAGGTTGTCTTTCATTATATTCGCGCCTATATACCCGGTGAACAATATTGAATCCTGCTTGATGTTAAGCAGCGATGTGGTCTACGATAAAGTACACTTGAAACGTGCGTATTTTCCTTTCTGTCTCGGGTTTACCGGGATATTCCCACCCACTTTCCCACCACTGTGTTTCCTGTTAGAGCCAGGATCTACAGCGGCATCCAGAATAGACCAGAGCTCATTCAATAGGCTGGGGATGTCTCGGGTTTAGCAAGATTTCATTCTCACCCATTCTTCCACCCGTGTGGTGACGGCGAATAGAATACATGTGTCACCACCCCAGCCCAACTTTTCCCGTCTTGAGGGTCGTAAGAGACGACGGAGGGAACTCTCCAGAGGACGGGCAGCAGCTCTCTCTGTGAGTTAAACCACAACACCGCTGCGATGGGCAACCCGCCTACCAAGCGTGGCGATTATTGGTATTTGCCCCCAAATGATTGGGGAAGGCTCTTTGACCACCATCCTGCCTGATGTTAAGCAGCGATGTGGTCTACGATGGAGCACACTTGTTCATTAGGTACCTATTCACCCCAGTGACTTCAAGACCTTCAGACTGTACTACGCAGGAAACACAGACTCCGGCAAGTCGTTCCACATCCTGGCGGTACGCACTATGAAAGTGGACGCAAACCGTTTTGTTCGCGTAAATGGCAAATCCACCTGGTATGGATGACGTTTTGCCGTTCTCCTGGTTGTC
>SJJU01026593.1:0-11457 GCA_012932125.1 Conopomorpha cramerella | reverse complement strand
AAGTCGCGGGTGAATAAGTACCTTCTGAACAAGTGTGCTCCATCGTAGACCACATCGCTGCTTAACATCAGGCAGGATGGTGATCAAACACTTGTTCATAGTGTTAAAAAAAAAACCACTGCGACCGACGAATTATTGGCATTTCCCCCCAAATGATCACGGAAATCATTGGGAGAGGTCCAGCAGTGAACGTCATGCGGCTGATGATGACAGTTGTTATACACTAGCTGATCCGGAAAACATTGTTTTGCATACATTATTTTAACAGTATTTCTCTGTTATTCTATGCATGTATTTATACATGCTTTTATTCCATGCATTACCTTCCGCTGGATACCTAATGAAAACCACATCAAAATCCGTTGTTTTCAAGATCTTAGCATACATATGGACAGACAGAGAGAAGAGACTTTGTTTTAACTTTAACACTAGGTATAATGTTATTATTGTTTTATACTTAAACACTACAACGGTATACTGTGTATTGATTGATAAATAGTATTAACTACGCTTAATTCCTCCAAACTACCGAAAAATTGAACAGTCAGTACAGGATATATTACTTTATTGTAATGTAACAATCGTCATGTCCGCTCACTGGCATCTACGGTTGGACATAGGCCTCCCCAAACAATACGGGGAAGTAAAGACAAAAATCGTATTTCTTAGACATCGTGAGGCCACCTAAATGTATAAAAATTATAGATTAGGAGATATCATTCTGTGTGTGACTTATTATTTTATTTTATAATATTTTTTTGCATAAATATGTATTTTATTAAACTTTTTTCAGACCGTTATACTAGCAACATGCCTGCTAGCCGTAAATATGGCTCAGAGGCTAGAAGAAGCCAACTCAGTCGACATTAGTAACAGAAGAAGTACCGGTTATGGCGCGACTAGACCCGGATATGGTAACCAAGGCGGCTATGGCGGGTACCAACCAGGGTTTGGAGCTCAGCAGCCGGGATACGGGGGTTACCAACCCGGATATGGAGGTTACCAACCTGGATATGGCGGTTACCAACCCGGATATGGTGGTTACCAGCCGGGATACGGTGGGACCGGTGGTTACGGATTCGCCGGCGGTTATCCTGGAGGAGCATACCCAAGTGGAGGCGGATATCCGGGATATCAAGGTGATTATGAACTCTGTTTTATTGAGTTTAAAAACTTTACAATATTATTTGCCTCTTCACTAGGTAAAGCCTGCAGGATCTTTCAAATACAAGTGAAGCCAACATCAGTTAATAGGCAAGCCTATAATTAGTTATTAAAAAAATAACAAAAGTAAAAAAAACAAGTCGCATATTTTTAAAAACGTTAATTTTCTAACTAAAGCTGGAGTTATAGTAAATTTCCTACAGGTTAAAGAAGCATTATTCATACATTAGAAAGCAATTAAAATAACAGTAATGATTTGTGGGAACATCAGAAGACTGCCACAGGT
Source organism: Conopomorpha cramerella (assembly GCA_012932125.1). Lineage (NCBI taxonomy): Eukaryota > Metazoa > Arthropoda > Insecta > Lepidoptera > Gracillariidae > Conopomorpha > Conopomorpha cramerella. Next base: position 10,007 of record SJJU01026593.1, on the reverse strand, counting down.
TGTTTACATACCAAATTTTATCGAAAACAAAAACACGTAATTTGAAAAGGAAACAAAATCGATATTTTAGGTCGAGGACTTTGACTATTGGGACGCCTTCTATATTAATTATTGGTCCCAAGACTACCTACTAAGGTAACAAATAGTATGTAATTCAATCTACAGTGAAGGCCATGCTCAAATATTATCGCGAAAAATAATACCCACCCTGCGACTGCAACTCCTAAACTCATCCGGCAATTTTGTTTGTCTTCTTTTTGTGGCAAAAAATTAAATATTTCGATGGCAAACACCACGCCCGATGTCGATCTCTTTGAAATAACTTTTGAATATTACAGTACAGTTAGTACAGCAGAGTTGGGTCTTTGCTTGATTGTTTGACCAACTAGAGTCCCCTTGTGAGCAACGGACTCTAGTGTCTTCTATGTGTGTATGTATAATACATTTATGTTAAACGAGGCATATCAATTACAATGCAAATATACCTCAGTAAATATCTTTTAAACAGCTGGCAAATAAGCCTTTACAAGTTATTCATTGAATTAGCATAGATTAGTCTGAAAACTAGTTGAATAAATTAATTGCTGCTAAAAATCGGCTTTGCTCATTAAACTATCTTTATACAATGTCGAATGAAAGTTAACACAGAATTATTTACGCATAATCCATTATGCAACGTGACATTTCCGCCACCTGCTATATTTTTCCCAGGCCTTAAGACACAGAGATAAACATTTGAGGAACCCATTTTTGAAAAGATTTTTCTTTAAAAGCTAGATTTCTTTTTAAATGTTTGGTTTTACTGGCCTTTATTAAATAATGAAAAGATACCAAAGTAACAATGCTAAGTCGCATTATTATACAAGAAAAACCTATTTTTTTCAGTTTTTCGCATCTTATAATGTCTTGCACAAGGTTTCTACAAACAAACTTCAGTCTACACTCTCCAAGTTGCATCACTCTGGCATCAAAGCGACAAACTATTGTATTGCTGTTTCACTAAGGACCACCTATGAAATGAGTAACGAAACCAATAAAGCACATTGTTTGACGCAACGATGGCTGACCGATGCAACTACGATAGGGCAGTAGATTGGAGTACCTCGTCCCCCACCACAAGATTGAAACCTATACATATACACACATCAAAAGTGTCTAGGGATCAAGTACAATTTAGAAGATTGCAATCAAGAATACTAAGGACCACCTATGAAATGAGTAACGAAACCAATAAAGCACATTGTTTGACGCAACGATGGCTGACCGATGCAACTACGATAGGGCAGTAGATTGGAGTACCTCGTCCCCCACCACAAGATTGAAACCTATACATATACACACATCAAAAGTGTCTAGGGATCAAGTACAATTTAGAAGATTGCAATCAAGAATATATTTTACAAAAACTCAATTAATTCATAATTTATTCAAAATGTGATTAGTCATTGATACAGGCATGGGGAATTAGGTAGGAGACCAATCCAGAAGATTAGATTTGATTTAAATAAATTAGATTTTTTTTAGAGCTTAAAATGTTCTTGATCCCTAGACACTTTTGATGTGTGTAAATGTTGTTGGTATGAATGGCATTCGATAATTTTTTACTTGTCACAATATAACCACTTTATCTTAATATGTTTTAGTGACCCAGAAATTGTCATAAACAAAAATAGACTACATTTTATCATAAATTACTATTCTTAGTACCTTCCCCTTTTCACAGTACTAGCAACTTTTAAATTATAATATTTCCCATTTTACTCAGGAGCGTTCGGAGGTCAGGGATACCCGGGTGGGTGGGGACCTGGGTATCCGGGTATCGGCGGAGGTGCGTACTCTACACCCCGATTTTAATTAATACACGCATGATGTGTTCATGTACCTATAATTTATATTAGGCACCCGTACACTTAACACGGAATAATAAATGAACATAAACGGTTTTGGTCAAATAATTGAATGAACAAAGTCTGAATAACATGAATAATTCATGTAAATTTACGTACATAACCAGGTATATACATTTGGTTGATATTTGCAAATATTTAACTGTACCTACCTATATGTAATCTATGTATACCCATATACCTATTATTATTAATACTTTTCTATTACCTAATTAGTATTGTCACTAACATAATGATAATTATGCAAAAAAAAAACGTGGCTGCTTGAAGTAGAAACAAATAATAAATAAATACTAATTTAATTCAAGTTCAAGTACTGCGAAAATACCATCTTAAGACAACACTAACTTTAATCAGATAATTTACTGAGTAAGGTATTTAAAATAAGTATCTAAATGTATATAAATTGCCCAGGTTTATTCAACGGGCCGGGTGGATTTGAACCCGGATATCCGGGTTATGGAGGTTTGTAAACATAAAAGTAAAATGAAAAATAACTAACATGATTATCGAAAAAAGAATAACGTAACTTTTAACAAAGCATTTTTTCTAATACAATATCGTCAAGTAAAAATGAATTTAAAAAAAAACAATTGAAAAAATAACACAGGCTTACTTAACCACAACCTATTTTAAGACACCATCAATCTGTAGGTATCAATAAAAAAATATTAATTCTGTAACATAAGAGCCAATTTTTTATTAATTGACTAGCTGAACCGGCGAACTTGGTTCCGCCAAGTTACATTTTTTTATTAATAGTTTTAAATGATCTGAAACACGTTTTCACGCTTGCTTAAGTTATATATTTAAATAACGTATTATATTTGATAAAGATTCATGTTATAGAGCGTCTGTGGTCCAGTTGGTCGGATACTTGACTTGTGATCGGGAGGTCGCGGGTTCGAGTCTGGCTACTGGACGTGTACCAATGGCACTCTTTTTGAGAGCCTATGTACGCAACGCAACGCTCGTACGGTGAAGGACAACATCGTGATGAAACCCGCACACCACAAGGTGTGTGAACCCTATAACGGCGATGGGCTCACCCCCTGTCACGTTGGGTTAATACGCTTGGTGAACCGTGGGCATTTGCCTTAGCAAGTGCCTCTGCCTACTCCGCTTTGGGATTAAAAGGCGTGAAGTGTATTCATTCGTTCATTCATTCATTTATGTTATCTATGCCAAAACACCTTCGAAAAAACTCTTCGTTTTTAGATTTTCCCGCTTACCTGTTGAATTTTTTCCTGAATTTTCCTTGCTATAAACCTCACGGAGCCCGTGACCCTTCCAACGAATGCAAACCCGTGGAAATCGGTTCGTGCGTTCTGGAATTCCTGACGCTATAGTCAGGATGGAAAACCCGACTTATTTTTATATAGTAGATTTGAACTAATTTTGTATGCAAATAGATAATTAAACTAACCTAGCCTAACCGCAAATCACCAACATTATCGTTAGCATTGTAGTCGAGTGAGCAGGACGGGAACAAGCTACCTCTCCCCCTCACATCCTTATATCACGCAGCGCATCTCCACTCTCCTACGCTAGATATTGCTGTGGCCACTAATTTTGACTGGCATTGTATGAATGGCATTCGATATTTTTTTACTTGTGACTATATATAACCACTTTATCTTAATATGTTTTAGTGACACAAAAATTGTCATAAAAAAAATTAATAGACTACATTTTCTCATAAATTACTATTCTTAGTACCTTTCCCCTTTTCACAGTACTAGCAACTTTTAAATTATAATATTTCCCATTTTACTCAGGAGCGTTCGGAGGTCAGGGATACCCGGGTGGGTGGGGACCTGGGTATCCGGGTATCGGCGGAGGTGCGTACTCTACACCCCGATTTTAATTAATACACGCATGATGTGTTCATGTACCTATAATTTATATTAGGCACCCGTACACTTAACACGGAATAATAAATGAACATAAACGGTTTTGGTCAAATAATTGAATGAACAAAGTCTGAATAACATGAATAATTCATGTAAATTTACGTACATAACCAGGTATATACATTTGGTTGATATTTGCAAATATTTAACTGTACCTACCTATATGTAATCTATGTATACCCATATACCTATTATTATTAATACTTTTCTATTACCTAATTAGTATTGTCACTAACATAATGATAATTATGCAAAAAAAAAACGTGGCTGCTTGAAGTAGAAACAAATAATAAATAAATACTAATTTAATTCAAGTTCAAGTACTGCGAAAATACCATCTTAAGACAACACTAACTTTAATCAGATAATTTACTGAGTAAGGTATTTAAAATAAGTATCTAAATGTATATAAATTGCCCAGGTTTATTCAACGGGCCGGGTGGATTTGAACCCGGATATCCGGGTTATGGAGGTTTGTAAACATAAAAGTAAAATGAAAAATAACTAACATGATTATCGAAAAAAGAATAACGTAACTTTTAACAAAGCATTTTTTCTAATACAATATCGTCAAGTAAAAATGAATTTAAAAAAAAACAATTGAAAAAATAACACAGGCTTACTTAACCACAACCTATTTTAAGACACCATCAATCTGTAGGTATCAATAAAAAAATATTAATTCTGTAACATAAGAGCCAATTTTTTATTAATTGACTAGCTGAACCGGCGAACTTGGTTCCGCCAAGTTACATTTTTTTATTAATAGTTTTAAATGATCTGAAACACGTTTTCACGCTTGCTTAAGTTATATATTTAAATAACGTATTATATTTGATAAAGATTCATGTTATAGAGCGTCTGTGGTCCAGTTGGTCGGATACTTGACTTGTGATCGGGAGGTCGCGGGTTCGAGTCTGGCTACTGGACGTGTACCAATGGCACTCTTTTTGAGAGCCTATGTACGCAACGCAACGCTCGTACGGTGAAGGACAACATCGTGATGAAACCCGAACACCACAAGGTGTGTGAACCCTATAACGGCGATGGGCTCACCCCCTGTCACGTTGGGTTAATACGCTTGGTGAACCGTGGGCATTTGCCTTAGCAAGTGCCTCTGCCTACTCCGCTTTGGGATTAAAAGGCGTGAAGTGTATTCATTCGTTCATTCATTCATTTATGTTATCTATGCCAAAACACCTTCGAAAAAACTCTTCGTTTTTAGATTTTCCCGCTTACCTGTTGAATTTTTTCCTGAATTTTCCTTGCTATAAACCTCACGGAGCCCGTGACCCTTCCAACGAATGCAAACCCGTGGAAATCGGTTCGTGCGTTCTGGAATTCCTGACGCTATAGTCAGGATGGAAAACCCGACTTATTTTTATATAGTAGATTTGAACTAATTTTGTATGCAAATAGATAATTAAACTAACCTAGCCTAACCGCAAATCACCAACATTATCGTTAGCATTGTAGTCGAGTGAGCAGGACGGGAACAAGCTACCTCTCCCCCTCACATCCTTATATCACGCAGCGCATCTCCACTCTCCTACGCTAGATATTGCTGTGGCCACTAATTTTGACGTATGTGGCTTTCTCATGGATGCCAATGTCGGAACTGAACCAAATTTATATGGGACCAAACGGGAAGCACCAATTTTCAAATGAAAAAAAAATACATCCAAATCGGTTCACCCAGGTGAAAGTTCTGAGGAACATACATAAAAATACAGACGAATTGAGAACCTCCTCCTTTTTTCAAGTCGGTTAAAAATCATACCTAACGTGTACGAAAAAGTACTCAAAATGTAAAAATAAGTACGTTACATAATTACCTAACATAAATCTACGCAATTAACCCGACCCGTTTGAGTTAGGTACCTACTATTTACAGCCGACATAATGCCCTCAAGCTAAGGGTCGCAAGTAATGTTCACTGTAATAAAACATCTCTGTTTGTTACACAGGCATATTACTGGACAAACCTATGTGATTTTTTTACATTAGTACAATCTGCCAAGGTTGACTTGAAAACTCATAATGAATGTTATGACATGAAACATTAAGGTTCATTTTTGCTATTTTTTGTCACTATGAACAAGCGTTTGACCACCATCCTTCCTGATGTTAAGCAGCGATGTGGTCTACGATGGAGCACACTTGTTCATTAGGTATCTATTCAACCGCGACTTGAAAACCTTTAGACTGTACTGCGCAGGAAACACAGACGCCGGCAAGTCGTTCCACATCCTGGCGGTTCGCACTATGAAAGTCGACGCAAATCGTTTGGTTCGCGTAGGTAAATGGCAAATTCACCTGGTATGGATGACGTTTTGTACTTACCACAATGTAACAACTCCACTTTATTGATGTTTTCGTGAAACAAATAGCGTTATCAAAACAGATATACCACTTTTTGGCAGATCGTACTGTAATATCGTATTGTGTATGGAGAGAGACAGTCTTTTCAATGGAGAACTTAAAAAACATCAAAAATCTATATCTGCTGTCCCAGCAAACATTTCTTTTGCCGTAGGAAGATTAGTACCTCGTGTTTTGGAAGAAATATACCTTTATAAACCTTCCCTGGACTAATTCAAGACCAAAATCAGCCAAATCGGTCCAGTCGTTCTCGAGTTTTGGCGAGACTAATGAACATCAATTAATTTTTATATAATAGATCACGGAAAGTTACCGATCACTTGGGGGTGCCTGTTACATATTATTATTTCCGAGTCTTTCATTAAATCATTACGGAAAAATATGAGCATGATAAGAAATCATATTAATGAAAAAATAATGAAGAACTAACTCACTGAGACCAAAACCAAGACTAGACTTGCAATCCAAAACTGACGTTTAGAAAAAACGAGACAGCAATATACATGGTGTCCCAAAATAGACACGTCACACTGACACCGTAGGTAGATGGGACTTGACGAATAGAACAAGCCTAACAAGCCTGACGTGCCTATTTTGGGACACCCTGTATAAAACATTCAAGAGTAAAACAGTAAAAGATAATATCTTCTGTCCCTTGGCAGGGTAAAGTTGGATCCAAACTGTCATTTTGGTACTAAAAGTGACAGTTTTGATCCAGAAGTATAACATTTACCATACATTTTGGTAGATAAGAGACAAAATGAAGGTGGTATGCGGCTTGCAAGTATAATTGTAATTGGTTTGAGCTAACACACTATGTCACTGACTCCACCTACTTATAAATAATAAATATAAATAAATAAACAAATATTGTACAACAACACACACATTGCCTTCATCCCATGTTAAGTAGCTAAAGCACTTGTGTTATGGAAATCAGACAACGAGATATATTTACTTATATTTTTTTTTTTCATTTAAATATATACTTACATAAATAAAACACCCAGACCCATCCAACAAGTGCTTAAAAGCTCATCACCTAAGCACCTGTCAGCGGTCGGAATCGAACCCACGACCCTACGGAGCAGAGGCAGACATGCTGACCACTACACCAACGGGCCCGTCAAATCGGGCCATGACTTATAGCCATGAACTTTTTTAATTTTCCCATAAACGTGTCTCCAGGCGCTCCCGGGTACAGGCCCAACTACAGGCCGGGCCAAGCCGCCAACTACGGCTACCCCGGCTACCGTCCCGGCTACAACCAGTTCAACCAATACCGGCCCGGAGGTCCGGGCGCCCAGGGCAACTACTTCGGTGGCTTCGGGGACGGCTATAATGACAACTACCGGCTTTTGGCGCGAAAAGTCGCCGACGATAAAAAAAGCGACACGGATTCGTCAAACTGATTGACATAAAGATTGAGATTATTGATGTGTTCATTCTAAGATTAAGAGGTATTTATGGTATTAAAGATAATGTGAAGCTAATGTGTTTTTGATTATTTCTTTTAAGTATTACGCAAAACCTTTCTTATCGGAATTCTTTATTGGCTAAAGAATCAAAAAAACCCCAAAGTGGACCTAATTATGAAAGCCTAAAGAACTTTTGGGAACAAAAAAAAAGTATGTACTTTTTTTGTTAATAATAGGAATTCATGAACAAACAACAAGCACAATACGTATATATGATCATATTTTTCATACAACCTTCATCATCCCGCACTGTACTTTTTATTATTATTAACAAAATATTTACCTCTAAAGCATTATTTTCGAGATTTTCAGTCATTAAAAAGAAAGAGAGAGATAAGTTGATAAATATTTATTTAAACTTATTATAATAAACACCATAAGTCTCGACGTCAGAAGCATAAGGTGGGATGCGTCATTGTAACAAAATTACACATTCGACCTTATTCTTCTGACGTCGAGAAGTTATACAATACATTAGGATCCGCTGAACCAATCAGAGGTCATAGAATTGAAGAACGAAGCCGCGTTTGATCGAGCCGACGCGAAGTTGATCGGCAGAGAGTTACTCATCAAATCCGATATTTCCGACTTGGATTTCCCGGGACTGGATGTTGTTGTCTTCTTCTTTTGTTGCTGCGGAGAAAAGGATAGTTAGATTGGTATATAGATTAAAACATAACTTTAGCAAGCAAAAAGAACACACACTAGTATAATTTTAACCTTCGTAATCATAAAAAGTTAAAACATTGACTAAGTAGATCATTTTTAATGAAAAGCGCACGGAAATTATTATAACTTAGTATGGTTCACCGGGTATATAGGCGCGAAAATGGTATTATATATTGACTTTATTGCACAATATACAGGCATAGAATAAAGTTAATAGTTAAACTTTAGCCTATACGGAAAAAAATGGTAGCAAATGTTATTCTGAGCACATCTCCACACGAAAACACAATAAACCTGTTAAGCGGCAGACTTCTAAACGATTCTGAACTCTATGCTAATTAGAACATAATGGTGAATCTTCCATGACTTTTATTTGACAGATCCCATGCTTAACACATATGGCGTTGCCTATGTGCTATTTCGATGTATGTATAAGCTATACTAATGTACAGTATCATTAAAACACGTTCAGTAATTTTTGCGTGGAAGAGTAATAAGCATACTCGTAGGTACATCAAACCTTTCGCGTTTATAATATTACAGTAGACGTGACACAAAGCTCGATGACAGTCGTGTCTCCGATTTGACAGTTGAAGAAGACAACTAGACTTGCAATCCAAAACTGACGTTTAGATTAAAGCGAGACAGCAATATATAAAACATTCAAGAGTAAAACAGTAAGACATAATATCTACTGTCCCTTGGCAGGGTAAAGTTGGATCCAAACTGTCATATATGCTTGGAGTGATAGAGAAATGGAAAATATTTTCTGTCTCTGCACTGCGTACAAGAGTATTTCTGGATCCAAACTGTCAAATTGGTAGTAAAAGTTACAGTTTGGATCCAGAAGTACATCATTTTCCGTACATTTTGGTGGGAAAGAGACAGAACTGAAGGTGGTATGCGGCTTGCAAGTTTAGTTTTGTTTGATCTGAGATAGTAAACGTTCCCAGTTCTAATTTCAATTTTCTTTTACTGGCCAGAAGAACCGGGAAGAAAATCTGACTAATATTATAAATGGGAAAGTGAGTTTGTTCTGCTTTCACCCCGTAACTACTGAACCCATTGCTTTGAAATTTTACAGACGTATAGTTAGAAGTCCGGTTTAAATAATAGGGTACTTTTTATCCCGGAAAAAATTGATATTCCCGAGGGAAAACAAAAATATTCCTTTATACCGCAATAGAACCGAAGTCCACGCGGGCGAAGCCGCGAGCTAGCTTTCCTAGTGTCAAATAAACGTCAAGGAAAATTCTGCATTACATACTATGAAATAAAAACTAACGTGTGGCGATCAAAAGGTTAACTGTTACGCTTCAAGAAAACCTGGTTAAATTAACTTCCATTCACACACAAGTCGTACCAGTTACGATGCTCTAGCAAGACGATATCCGTGGAACTGGTCACATAAAACATAGAAGTTTAATACGAAAGAGAATCTCCCACTATTCCCATTGCAGTGGCAGCACTGGGACATCTCTAAACAGTACCACTATAGCTACTGATTTGAGAATTGGTAACGTCTAAATCAGTGCATAGAGGAAAAAATTAAACTACACACATCAAAAGTGTCCAGGGATCAAGAACATTTTTAGCTCTAAATCAAATTTATTTAAGTCAAATCTAATCTTCTGTATTGGTCTCCTACCTAATTCCCC
>SJJU01026590.1:0-11308 GCA_012932125.1 Conopomorpha cramerella | reverse complement strand
TTGGTCGGATACTTGACTTGTAACCGGGAGGTCCCGAGTTCGAGTCGGGCTACTGGACGTGTACCAATGGGACTCTTTTTCAGAGCCTATGTACGCAACGCAACGCTCGTACGGTGAAGGACAACATCGTGATGAAACCCGCACACACAAGGTGTGTGAACCCTATAACGGCGATGGGCTCACCCCCTGTCACGTTGGGTTAAATACGCTTGGTGAACCGTGGGTATTTGATTTAGCAAGTGCCTCTGCCTACGCCGCTTTGGGATTAAAGGCGTGAAGTGTATTATTTTATGAAGAATGTCTATTGGGTGTCCGGGGTTCGTTCGGCACCAGTGTTGGCTGCATAGCTGAAGCCCATCGGCGAGGTTTTAGTCGGTAGAAATCTGACACTACCGCGCCGCCGCCCACATACCGTCGCGGCGGGGTGTCCATAGGGATTTCTCATCGTCAACATAAAAGAAACCGTGTGGTTACGACGAATAGAATACATGCATTTATCACCACTACTGGCGTGCACACCATACAGGCAAAAAGACATTGCCTACCTTAGTATTTTGGCTTCCCCACCTAATAAAAGATTGCTAGATCTTTTTTTGTTGTACTCACGAGATAGGCTAACGAAGTTCCTGTGTGTTTGTGAGTGAGGAGATAGGTACGTACTTATATTTCGTAAAGACAAGTTACCTATACACATGTGTCAATCCTTGGAGATCAATGCCTACCTTGTTGTAAAAGCCAGTGCACGCCACTGATCACCACCCTCTCGCGCTCTTTGTGAGTGAAACCACAACAATACTGCGATCGCCAACCAGCCTGCCAAGTGTGGCGATTATTGGCATTTCTTGCCAAATTATCCCCCCCCCAAATTATTATAAAAACCATTGGAGGAGACCCTCGTCTAGCAGTAGAGATCATGTGGCTGATGATGATGATGATGAACACCAAATAAGGTATGATACTGTCAAGAGGATAGTTATACCGACATTTCGAAGTTATCCTCCTATGGCTCTTATTGCCCATAAACCCATGTAAAAAGTAGTCAGATCGCTTCATTTCAGGGTTAGCAGTGCATGTCGAGCCGCTCGTTCCTCAATCCAGGAAAGCTTCTATTAGATTCGCCGGGTTACGCAGCCCTAGCCGAGACCTAAAACCCTTCGCCACAACAACCTAATAGAGGGGCAATACAAATTATACCTCATAAGGTTGGTTATTCATGATTTGCTTGGTAACATAATAAATAGTAGACAGACACAAATCGGTCTTTTGCTGAAACAACGCTACATGTCAGAAGGTGACAATGTTGAAATAATAATATTTGAAATAATAATTTTATTACTAATTACTAAGAATTCTCTTCACAGTTACAAAATATTCTGAAATATCACGTTGTTATAGCAAATGAGCGAAATGTATAAAATATGTCTACCGTCATAATGAGGATAATTTCTACAAGCTTATAAATTAGTAATTAATTAATAATTGCTTAATATCCAAATGAGACGCAGTTACTTCCATGTAATAAACGCCAGCCAATCAGTAACTGGGTGTTTATAGAAAGTTAAAACCTTCGTTGAGACTTCATTGCAGGAAGTAATTATACTTGTAATGTTATCATGTCAAATCAAAAGTTAATCTCGCGTAGGTATGTCTTCCGAAAAAGTCAAATATGACAGGTATCAAATCCATATTACATTACACTTCAGAGCAAAAACAACAAGACTTGTATATCCGAAACTGTCGTTTACAATGAATTGGGACAACGATACGATAAATATACAGGAGTGAAAGAGCAAGAGATATTTATCTTTTGTCCCTTATGGTGTAGCAGGTAAGTACATCTGTATTTGAAAAATGACAACCTTTACTACGAAAAAGAAGACTTTTATTACGAAAATCGGATGATACCTACTAAAAATTTAAACGGTTATTATAGCCCAAACGGTTATTATTGGAGAGGCCTATGTCCAGCAGTGGACAGGTATGGGCTGATGATGATGATGATAGCCCAAAAATTAACCCAGGATAAGCAAGCATTCAGCTTACCTTCGTTACCCGTTTTAAACTTTGAATACCCTGCCAGTGCGCGTTTCCTTAAAAAAAAGAAAATCGGATGTCCTGGCACTGTACTTAGAAAGAGAAAGACTGAGTGAGGGTGCTAGGTGGCTTGCAATTCGAGTTGTGTTTGGTGTGAGATTACACGATTAACCCCCTTACCAATAAACGCATTGTCACTTTTTTTTATGTAGCCTGTGTTGTGTCCCACTGCTGGGCAAAAGCCTCTCCCCATTTCCTCCACTCATCCCTGTTTTGGGCCATCTCGCGCCACCCCGGCAGGTAGGTCACTTATACAACGGTTATTACAGGTCTACTTGAACTGGTTATTCCATATTTGACATACAACTGACAAGTTAAGTTGAGCTTTGTATATCTTGCAAATAGCAATTCCGCCATTATTAGTAAGGCCCTTAATGTTTTAATTGTAAATCAATCCTATTACGAAGAAACAGGAAACGTTAAAATTAGTTTCTTAGAACGGCACTATGTATCTTAATCGATCGATCACTACGTATTTAACTCTTTGGCGGACAGTGAACGGCTGTAAGCGTCGCATCAATAAAAAATCTATCGGGTCTATTTTACTGTCCGCCAATGTGTTAACAGATACAAACTAATGAACCTTCAGTAGCAATGCAGTATGGTTGTTCTGCCTTTATTAATACCACGGCAAAAGATTTTAATATACCTCTAGTTTGTGATTCCTCCTCCATTTAAATAAATGTATCACTACATAGTGTAAATAAAACAAATTCGCTTCCCGCCGTCTGTCCCTATGTATGCTTAGATATTTTAAAATTACGCAACAGAATTTAATGCGGTTTCTTTAATAGATAGAGCGATTCCCGAGGAACATGTAAATATATATTACATGCATGTAACAGCAGAAAAACACTGCTAATAATTTATATTGACAAAACAACGTTTACCGGATCACCTAGTACATTTTCCACATTTTTCGTTGGACCATCGCTGTAAGAAGAGAGCTGTGTGTATGACACATATTATATTAACACATTCGTGAACACTGAAACCAAAACAACAAATTGTTATCACGTCGAAGGGCGGGATGTGTCTCCGAAAGGGTTATTAAGTGGGATTCTGAATAAGGTGGTCTTCTTGGGTGGCCGCCACTCTAGGACTTTCAAACCCCATTTGTTCATCGTTCCTACGAGCTATACTCTCAGACATTTCAGCTCTGCAACAGTGACAGTGACATCACTGACTTTGATTCTTCTGCGGATGTCCTCATTCCTTGGGCCTAAGCCCACTGCCCCCTCCTAGGTAGTTTCATCGCTCTGGCATCGTTGCGGCAAATGTGCATTTCTGATGATTTATTTTCATTTAATTGTCGTCAATACAACTACGAGAGGGCAGCGAACTTGCCTCTCTGTTGCATGTCAGACGAGGACCAACGTCGCATTGCATCGCGGTTTTGTGTGGAATCCCTTAAATTTCATTTACTAAAAAAAATGTTTTCCATTGACATTATGCACCAAGGAACAGCTTTTGACATTACGCAACGCTTGAGTAGATACCTACAACCATCACAAACATGTTGTCCTAATTAAAGACCAACATTAAGGCTGATGTTACGATAAGAATGAAGCCTTGTTTTTCCATAACGAGCTCGAAAAAAAAATTACATATTTATATAAGACACAAATAATTGACGTCCGGATCCTACTAGAAGGCACAACAGCTGCGCAGGAGTCACTGATAAGGCCCCGATAACGCTATCAGTGAGGCGCGTGCAAACTCTCTTCTCGCATTCACCTCTACGTTTTATTTTTAACGAGTATTATGTAGGTTACCTACTGCTGTAACTATGCGAAGAAATTCTTTTATGCAATTACCTATTAGGTATTATTAGTAGTTACTAGGTAGTAAAAATTCCCGAGCACAATGTGTTCACGTAAAAGGCAATATTTGTGATACAAGACGTGAAATAAGATATCAATAATATCCCGGGGCATTCATACTTAGAGGTCACCTAATCTCAAATGGAATGTAGGTACTTTGGTTGTTGATGTAATTAAGTTCATAAATAAAAATATAAATCAATACATAATATAAAAACATCTTTTCGCTGTCTGTTCTTCATCTTTCAAACTTTGCAACAGATTTTAATGCGGTTTTTTGTAGTATATAATGCAAGCTTAATACCGTTGAGAAACACTATAATACAAGCTCATAGGTGACGACAGGCTGTGTGCTCGGCTACAAAGCTTAGAGCATCGCCGCAAGGTTACGATCCTGCTTGTCTTTCTTCTATCGGGTGCATTTCGGAGAGTGTGCTCATTGCATAGCCTAATATCCCCATCGCGCTTTTACAGTAGGACAACCAGGAGAAGGGCAAATCGTCATCCATATCAGCTGGATATTCCATTTACGCGAACTAGCCGTCTACATTTGAACCGTCAGGATGTGGATGGAATGACTTACGGGAGTCTATTAGGACTTACGTAGGAGGCGGGGTTTCCACATTCGTCATTGTGCAGGAGCCCTGATGCCTAGTCCATTTCGGTCGTAAGATATTAGGGGGCTTTTTCATTAGGCATACGTGCGAAAATGGTAAGTGTGACATAAGTCAGTGAACCGCATGCGCGTTTTGTCTATCCATACTCACATTTGGGAATAACAAAAATACATGTGAATAAGGCTTAATGATGACATATTGTTGATATATTGTTACCTATGTTTCATTGAATTCTATTTCCAGCGGGGAAGGCATTAAATGGAGATTTCCATTTGTATGCTGATCTCCTTTCGCCTTACTATTCAAAGAAATGTTCATAAAATGCTCGCCGGTTCAGTGCAATTTCACGCCATGTTCCATCAGTAGGTACATCACAGAACTAGTGTATAAATGGAGCACAATTGTTCATTAGTAGGTACTAGGTATTTACCCGTGACTTGAAGACCTCCAGACTATACTGCGCAGGAAACACAGACAGACTCGGGCAAGTTATTCCACATCCTGAACGTAAAATGCATGTCCTTCTGGCGATCTCTCCTGGTCCCTTTTATCACCCCTGTATCTCTTTTCCAAATTAAGTTACTTTTTAGGTCTACTGCCGCTTCTGATGGCACGTTAAGCTGTGGTTTCCGGCTACTGTCTCGACTATAATCGTTAAACATTTCCTATATTTTAACCTCACCGGTAACTGGCGGTTTCTCGCAAACCTATAAAAAGAACTGTGGTCTGTCTGGTATGTGGTCCAGTTGGTCGGATATTTGACTTGTAACCGGGAGGTCGCGGGTTCGAGTCCGGCTACTGGACGTGTACCAATGGGACTCTTTTTCAGAGCCTTTGTACGCAACGCAACGCCCGTACGGTGAAGGACAACATCGTGATGAAACCCGCACACCACAAGGTGTGTGAACCCTATAGCGGCGATGGGCTCACCCCCTGTCACGTTGGGTTAAATACGCTCGTTGAACCGTGGGCATTTGCTTATTAAGCAAGTGCCTCTGCCTACCCCGCTTTAAAAGGCGTGAAGTGTATTTATTTATTTTTATTTTTCTATAAAAAGAATAGCACAGCGTAATGGTTTGGGTAGGTATATTATTTATAAAGAGTATGGGGGGCTCGGTTATACTGTTACGTTTTTAAGTGAAGAAGTTGCAAATAAATATGTAGGTATAATTATAGGTACTTACTTTTCGCATGTCGTATGTATTCTAAGTAGTAATTGTTATACTTAATGTTCATGTTTCTGACATTAATAAATGGCTTACCATAACGATACTCAAGATTTTTTCTAAATGTTTGTCATGATATACCTGTATTAGGTACTTACTTTATCTACTATCGAAGTAGTATTAAATAATGTGTCAAAAATGCTTTACCTCATTATTCGTTCGATAAAAGTGTAGTAGAAATAAAATAAACAGACAAAAACCTCGAAGTTTTACTCCATTTTGATTTGTCCTTGGCTTCAATCTGTTTACTAAATGCATAGTCCACATGGCAGGGCATTTGATAAAAAGCTGTTAAATAAACACGTTATTCTAAAATGTATTAGAAACAGATTCATTCTAAAACTCGCATAATAAACCACGAAAAACTTGAGAGAGAACAAGAAGCGCAGCGCAATCGATTGCCTACGTGACACCGTTCACTCCAAGCTAACTCCGCCGCGCGATAGAAACTTGTAGAAAGTATAGCCGGGCCGATTCAACGAGGCAATCCCCTCGCTGGTTGGCCGGTACCCGCCGAGCGGTCCCACAACTCGGCCGGTTAGCGTAATCATTTCTAATGCGTCGCGGGCCGGCGCGCAGTCAATGACTCCTACCGTACGTACCCGGTGTGTTGACATCGAAGTCGCTGCAATCACGCACTTGCTACACTGTTATGAACTCCTTTTACGTGAAACGTGAACCGGTTCAAGGCTCACGTAACGCTGGTGCATAAGTTCATCTTCGTGACTGACTAGATTGTGCAAATGATCTGTGAAAATATGCGGATTTTTGTGTTTGTTACGCCTGCAAATGATAGATGGGTAGCGAGTGAAGAGTCACTTCTTATTTGGCACAGTGGATGTGTTTATTGTTAATGATCTATAAGCTTTCACATTTTGAGGACAGTTAGGAAACGTTGTGCCGTCCAAATATAAACAGACTGACATAAATGTTGAATGAATTATTGAGATATCTAGCGGGCGAATAAAATACATCGATGGTCCCTATTAAGAAAGTCGGATCTACAAAACGGAACATGTTCAGGAGAGAAGATAGAAGTTATTTAGTATTTTAAAACTAAACTACTTGTGATACATACTTCAAATTTACAACAGCTTGTAATCTTTGGTATCTTTACGTGATATTATACCTAGACGTATAAATTTTATAGATCTGAATATCGCCAATCTAGCGCTGTAGAAAAGTACATACTTATTCCTAAAATTGCACTACCGACATTTTTAATTCGGACCATCGACATGTGTCACCACCCCAGCCCAACTTTTCCCGTCGCGGGGGTCGTAAGATGCGAACGAGGGAACTCCAGAGAACGGGCAGCAAGAAGCGCCCTCTGTGAGTTACACCACAACACCACTGCGATCGCCAACCCGCCTGCCAAGCGTGGCGATTATCATAGTAATCATTGGAGGAGACCCTCGTCACGTGGACGTCATGTGGCTGATGGTAGTGATAAATTATCTATGAATCTATGAAATTGGAGATGCAAATACCTTTATCTTACCCTGATACCTTTGGGATTAACGAGCGTGGTAGATATTATATTATGTATTAAAATATCATCATCAATCAATACATAGTATAAATCCGTATATAAAGTCGCCTCCCGCTGTCTGCACCTATGTAGCTAACTGCGAAACGGATTTTGACCCGGTTTTCTTTAGTAGATAGGTAGTGTTTCTTAGGAATGTACATTAAATGCATAAAATAGCAGAGATTAACTGGAAACACAGCTTTTTCCGGGTCAACATTTTACAAAAAAATACCGTTTTAAAACTATGGCGCTTAACAAATCCAAGTTAGTTAGAGGGATTCGGCCGGCTTAAAAACATTTAACTAGCTTGACATTATTACATGCTTCACATTATAACATCGATTTGTTCTACAGATGGATACATAGCTGAACCCTCCATACGAACTACAGTCAATCCCAAGGAGGAACTCAGCGTCGTTGCAGAATGCAGGAAAAAACCCCGCTGCGATAAACACGACTCTAGGCTGCACGATATGTGAATGAATGAATACAATACCTGACATTTATCTTCCTCTGCGGTTCTTTTTTTTACCATTAAAACCAAAGGTTTGATCATCGTCATGCCTGATGTTAAGCAGCAATCTTTTTGCACTGCTTCGGAAGATATCGATATAGGGCCTTACGGCTTATGGCGGAATTTCTATTTCGAAGATACACAAAGCTCAACTTAACTTATCAGTTGTATGTCAAATACGGAATAACCAATTCATGTAGACCTATAATAACCGTTGTTTAAGTGACTAGTGGACGCCCCGCGTATTCATTGGCGTAGTTTAAGTAGTACCTGCATCTCAAATTTCTAGCGTCTAACTTGAGCCGTTTAGATTTTTCATGCAAAAGATTTTTCTCGTTTATTCCTTTTCCCATGGGAATTTCAGGAATTCCTTTCTTAGTGCACCCCTATGGTACCTAAGCTACGCCCGTACCAAATTTCAAGTGTCTACGATTCGCCGTTTGGGCTGTGCGTTGATATGTCAGTTAGTCAGTCAGCTTTTTCTTTTATATATTTAGATAGCGCGTTTATTGGTAAGGCGGATAGTGTTCTAATACGTATTGGCTTCGCCTGCTACGGCCTTCATAATCGGTATATGCTGGAAACCGATAGTAGCTCTCTGAAAGACAGTCCTATATGCAAGCCGGCCTATTTGGGTTTCTCTCTGCTCTATTGCCTACTAAGCCTCTCTCGCCTGGGGATCCATAGGTAGAGGTTGATGTGGTTGTTAAACGTTCCCTATATATATAATATAGTAGGTACATATACTTCCTATATGTTAAAACAGAAGGAAGTATGTGTAAAAATACATACGTAATACGTATATGTACTAAACGTTATGTTTATTAAAAACGGATGTTTATTACGCCTTCACGCATAATTTACTGAACGAGTTTCAATGAGATTATAACTACTTAGGAACAACATCTAATCTATGTGTAATTTTTCAAAATTAGGTACTATTTACCATTGCGGGAGGCCTTCGTCCACTGCTCGACCTTATGTGGCTCATGATAATAAATATATATATAAATATTTTACAACAAACAGACACATTCCCTTCATCCCATGTTAAATAGCTAAAGCACTTGTGTTATGGAAATCAGACAACGAGATATATTTACTTTTTTTTTCATTTAAATATATACTTATTAAATAAACACCCAAATACGTCCAACAAGTACCTCGTCACCTTAGCATCTGTCAGCGGTGGGAATCGAATCCACGACCCTACGGAGCAGAGGCAGATATGCTGACCACTACACCAACGGGACCGTCACTGACCCGAAAACTGAAATGATAATGTGTACTGGATATTAAATAGAAGGTAGATGATGATGAAGATGTTGTCTAATCGATTAACTATAAATATGTTAATTTATCCTTAAATAAATACCCTATAAATATATCACCAGAGCCTTTTTTGTGACGGCAAAAACAAGACTTGTTTTTTATACATTTAACTACACGTCACTGCTATTATAGGATATTTATCTACTTATATTTAAACTCTTGTGATCCAAGATTTCCTTCTTATATTTAATTATTTTTCCGATGACGTTTTGCCGTTCTCCTGGTTGTCCTATTGTAAAAACGCGATTAGGTTACGCAACTCCGTAGCACACTCTCCGAAATGCACCATGTCAGATAGGCACGCAACCTTGCGGCGATGTTCTAGGCTTTGTAGCCGAGCGAAAAACAGCTTGTCGTCACCTATGAGTTTTCTAGCACGCCTCTCTATTGCCTCCAGAGTAGGGTTGCCAGCCCATAACATGCAAAGGCCGGACTACGCACTATATAAAGCCGGACATTTTGCCCTAAAAGCCGGACATGTTTTTTTGCCAAACATGATGTTTTTACAGCTGGGATGTTGAAAAAATATTTTACGCGATGTAAAGTGAGAATGAGATCGAAGATGGAGTGTGTCCGATATTTATTTAAAGATAAGTAATTTATAATAAAAAAGATAAGTTACGAATTTGAAATGTTTATTAAGTTTAACTAACAAATTAATCATTAGTCTTTTGTAGAATATTAAGTAAAACTAAAATCGTACGAATCGCCACTCTGACAAAAAAGCCTGACAAAAGCCGGACAGGCCGAACACGTAAATATTTGGCCGGACACGACCACAAAAAGCCAAACATGTCCGGCTAAAGCCGGACACCTGGCAACCCTACTCCAGAGCCTCAAGCTGGTATTTCGCTGATCAATCCCAAAGATGAGAGAGAATGAGCGATTAATATGTATCTAATATGTATGATGACGTCACTCGCACTGGTTTATGCCTAAAATAGTTCCATGCTTGGTTTCATCAAAACATTCAAATGATCACAACAGCAAGCATTGATGACAGGAGGTAACAGTAATAGTTTTTGTTCTTTGCAATTAGGACGTTAATTTCTTTTGCTCAAAGCAATGACGTCATAATGTCGCTTGTATCTTTTAGCATAAACCAATCTCAAAGTAAATATGAATGAAAAATGTAAAAAAACGGGTCCCTTATTTTTCACTTTTTTAATATACTGCAAAACAGAATAAATGTTTCCATTTCTTTCTCTACAAGGTGGACGCATGGATGGATGATTGCTTAGCGAGGTGGTCGGGTTGGTATATTGCTCTCTTTATCATCTCGCATCGCTGAGAGCGAGAGAGCTAGATGCTAGACGCGTATCTAATATAAACAAATGCGGAAATGTTCGAACATGCGTCAGAACACGGCCTTGTTGCTCTTCCGGGTGATTGATTCAAGAGGCATTTTTATTAGAGGAATATATATATACATAAGTACACTTCACACCTTTTAATTCCAAATCGGGGTAGGCAGAGAAACTTTCTCAGCAAATGTCCACGGTTCACCAACGTGATGGGAGGTTCATCCATCGCCGTATAGGATTGACACCTTGTGGTGCGCGTGTTTCATCACGATGTTATCCTTCACCATACGAGCTTTTGGTTGGCATTGGTACACGTGCAGTAATCGGACTCGAACCCGCGACCTCCCGAATGCAAGTCAAGTGTCCGACAGACAATCCGGACCACAGACGCAGTATAAAAATATATACACCTCTCGCCTTTTAATCCCAAATCCCAAAGACAGAGGCACTTGCTAAAGTGTACATCAAGCGTATTTTACCCAACGTAACAGGGGGTGAGCTCATCGCCGTTATAGGTTTCACACACCTCGTGGAGTGCGGGTTTCATCACGATGTTGACCTTCACCGTACGAGCGTTGCGTTGCGTAGACTCTGAAAAAGAGTCCCATTGGTACACGTCCAGTAGCCGGACTTGAACCCGCGACCTCCCGGTTACAAGTCAAGTATCCAACCAACTGGACCACAGACGCACGATCATATAAATAATAAGGCCACGATGACATTCCCATCGATAATATATGTTTACCTACAACTATATTATATATATATGGTAAGTAAATACATAATAATATTTATATAAGTAAATTACGTAATGTCGTGATTGTATACGTATGTTCCTTACACTTATAGATTACTTCGAGTCGAGAA
>SJJU01026585.1:0-10157 GCA_012932125.1 Conopomorpha cramerella | reverse complement strand
TGTCGTGGGGCGGGCGGGCGCCGCTCGAGCCCTTCATGCGCGCCACCATGCAGCCCACGCAGCACCGGCTCAACTACATGCTGCCCGTCGTGCGCCGCACCGACCCCGACCTCGCGCAATACTTGGCCAAGTTAGTTGTCGCTTGACTTCTTGTCTGTGTGCCACTATTTCCATTACAATTTGATAGGCGTCTCGGCAAACGGAGTGTAGGACGCCCTCAGGCAAGGTGGACTGATGATACACGCAAGATAGCTGGCAGAAGCTGGGTGCGAGAAGCGTCGAAAACAGATCACAGTGGCGTGCAATTGGAGTGGCCTATGTCCAGCAGTGGACAAGTATGGGCTGATGATGATGATGATGATTGATAGGCGTAACCATAACAACTTTTATCGCTTCTGCAATGAGGGTGATGAAACTCCCGTACACCTTCTGAGTGAGTGCGGACCCCTGATGCACAAACGATCCGCACATCTGGGAAAACATATATTTTTATCAGATGAGGTGGTGAATCTCAGTAACAAAAAGTACTTACTTTTGTAAAGGCGCCCTTGATACTAAATTGATACTGAACTTTAAAGGATTAACTAGGTGACGATCACAATAGATCGGCAATGGTCGCAGTGATACTGAGCACAACAGGGCCCTGCAGAGCCACACAAAAAAAATCCATGACATGATAACAATAACAATGGAAATAGAAAATAGTGGGAGTTCTCAACTAAAAAAGCGTATTTTATTCTATGATTGTTACTTTTTGGAATGCTCTTTTGTTGACATTATTTGTTTTTGAACTCCATTTTTTTTATGTTTCTGTCAAAATAAGCACCTACGAAATGTATGGTTGGAGCATAGGTATCTAATGAACAAGTGTGCGCCATCGTAGTCCACATTGCTCCTTAACATCGGGCAGGGTGGTGGCCAAACGCTCGATCATTGAGTTAAAAAAAACGATTGGCCCTAACAATACATTTACATATTACTAGTGGACTCGACAGACGTTGTCCTGTCTTAACTATTAATATGAATATCTAGGGTGGCCTATGCCCAGCAGTGGATGTCATTTTTTTCTTTCAAAAGAACCTTCTGCTGTCATTAATAAGCACAACAAAGATAGAATTAGCGAAATCGGTCCATCCGTTCCAGAGTTATGGCGTGACAACGAAAAGTGGCTTTGATTTTTATATAATAGACTAGTGGTCTCGACAGACGTTGTCCTGTCTTAACTATATCTAGGGTGGCCTGTGCTCAGCAGTGGATGTAATTTTTTTCTTTCGTAAGAACCTTCTGCTGTCTTTAATAAGCACAACAAAGAAAGAATTAGCGAAATCGGTCCACCCGTTCCGGAGTTATGGAATGACAACGAAAAGTGGCTTTGATTTTTATATAACAGACTAGTGGTCTCGACAGACGTTGTCCTGTCTTAACTATATCTAGGGTGGCCTGTGCCCAGCAGTGGATGTCATTTTTTTCTTTCATAAGAACCTTCTGCTGTAATTAATAAGCACAAGAAAGAAAGAATTAGCGAAATCGGTCCACCCGTTCCGGAGTTGCACTACAACGAAAAGTGGCACTGATTTTTATATACTAAGGGCCTTACTTAATAATGGCGGAATTGCTATTTCGAAGATACACAAAGCTCAACATAACTTGTCAGTTGTATGTCAAATACGGAATAACCAGTTCAAGTAGACTTGTAATAACCGTTGTGTAAGTGACAACGCCTTTATTGGTACGGAGGATAGAATACAGGTGTTAACTTTACACTTCTTCCTTTGTCTCAATCTCGCCAGGTCATCAGTGGGCACGATGTTCGCCCTGCCGTGGTACCTGACGTGGTTCGGGCACAGTCTGCCGCGGTACGCCGACGTGGTGCGGCTGTACGACTACTTCCTGTGCGCGCCGCCGCTGTTCCCCGTGTACGTCACGGCCGCCATCGTGGCGTACCGCGCGCAGGAGATATACGACTGCGAGTGTGACATGGCGATGCTGCACTGTTTGTTGTCCAGGGTGAGGATTTTACATTTTCGTATTGTACGAAGTACATTGACTTTGCATGCATGTGTAACCTAGTTTGTAATATGCTGAGTTAGGCTTGCATGCACTTACATTTTTACTGCATTAGTTATAATATTTTAGTGTTCATTAAACCTCCAACCGTGACACTCGCTTATCATTTGACATCCCCTGCCACCCGGGCATTACATTGACATTGACACATCCTTACATTCTTTTGTTGGTCCTTCGAGCCGGATTAACCCTTTAATCAGGCAAGGTTAGGTGTGTTTCTGATGGATTTTGGACTCTATTGACGTTTGTAAACCGATACCATCACATAAATCCGGGCGATGTTTATCATAAAATCTAGCTTTTATGTACAATGTGAAATTATTGTTTACTGTTTAAATAGGTATGGGTCCTTTAGTGTTACATACCTTATTTGATTATTCTCTGATAACATCTCTGAAATCTTTAAATAATTCTAGTGAAGATATTCAATAAGGTTCAAAGTACCTATGTGTTGGTCAAGTGGCATTATACTAGCCTTTGCTCGATTAAGGGTTAATAACCTTCCTATTCACCTAAAACAAATGAAAGGCGTACAATTTCGCAAGTGCCTTAGGAACTGGTTACTAACAAAACCTTACTATAGCCTAAATGAATATTTTGATGCTAAATGCAACATATGAATGGGTTCCAATAGTTATACAAGTCTATTAATGTTATTTCAAATAGAATTTTATGTTTTGTTAACGCTAGTGAGAAAGAAAAATATATAAGTACTAAATTCCTACCTACATTCTAATAATAATAGTAATATGATATGTAAATTGCATGTCCGAAATGGATAAACTGTTTGTGACTTTGTACCCATATAACATCTGTAACAACAACAGTTATAGCAATAAAATATTTCTGATTCTAATTCGTGATGATGCCCGCACACCACATGGTGTGTGAAAATTGTAACGGCGATGGGCTCACCCCCTGTCCGGTTGGGTTAAATCTCTATTATATAAAAATGAATTGATGTTCGTTAGTCTCGCTAAAACTCGAGAACGGTAGATTTTTAGTCTTGAATTACACGTGGAAGTCCAGGGAAGGTTTAAAAGTTGTTTTTCTTCCAATACACGGGATGTAAAGGCGACTTCCTATGGCAAAAGAAATGTTTGCAGGGGACAGCTTGTAGTATTTAATAAATACGCTTAGTGGACTGTGGGCATTTGCTTACAACAGCTGCTAACTACAGCTCGACAATTCCCTATTGAATGAATTTTATGCGTGATTTATCATATAAAAGTATAGTTTGTATTTGTATGTATATATATATATATACATATATATATATTATACATACCTACATAAATAGTAGTTATACGTATTTTTGTTATATGTATTTATACTTTTTTGTTGTACCTACCTATTACTTAATTTAAATTAACGTAGTTTTGTACCAACTACACCCTGTATTGTTGTATTGTACTTTTTAATAATACTGACACGCACCTATGTTCTCCCATGTTGTGAGGTCGACTGGTAGAGAATACTTTAGTATTAAGTCCACCCTTTGTACCTTTAGTGCAATAAAGTATTAAATAAAAAAAATAAATAAAAGCATCATTTATTCCGGAATTTACTTTATTATTTTTCTATGGTAATGAAAACATTACATTGTGTTACAGAGCGGGACTTGCTAATACAGGCTTTTTGCTTACAAGCAGGCCGCCAAATCTATATAAATACTAGCTGTCCCGGCAAACATTTGTTTTGCCGTAATTAGTTACCCCGTGTATTGGAAGAAATACAACTGGTAGAAGTTTAAAAAATAGATAGTAGCCGATTCTCAGACCTACTGAATACGCATATAAAATTTGGTAAAAATCGGTCAAGCCGTTTCGGAGGAGTATGGCAACGAAAACTGTGACACGAGAATTTTATATATTAGATATGTTGTTACCGAAATAATAAAAAATGTATTTTTTTGTACAGTTACCTGATGACTTACCATTCGAAGACATTTTGGTGACGGCGAATAAATTGTACGAAGAGAATGATCCCAGCGACCTGGAGATTGAAGTTTTATTGCTCGAGAAGAAAGAGTAAGTTATTTTTTTTAGTTACACAGTACATACAAGTACTTAAAGCTTTAGCCCCACAGCCGACAGCGATGCGGCATGTTTAAATGAACTAGTGTTAGTGTTTGAATGGCTCTGAACGGTACATAGAGCTGCTGATGGCTGTGTGGCGAAAACGTTGACTTTTTTTTTTAATCACTATGAACAAGCGTTTGACCACCATCCTACCTGATGTTAAGCAGCGATGTGGTCTACGATGGAGCACACTTGTTCAGCAGGTACCTATTCACCCGCGACTTGAAGACCTTCAAACTATACTGCGCAGGAAACACAGACTCCGGCAAGTCGTTCCACATCCTGGCGGTACGCACTATGAAAGTGGACGCAAACCGTTTGGTTCGCGTAAATGGCAAATTCCACCTGGTATGGATGACGTTTTGCCGTTCTCCTGGTTGTCCTATTGTAAAAACGCGATGGGGGTATTAGGTTATGCAACTCCGTAGCACACTCTCCGAAATGCACCCGATAGAATACCCGATAGACTTATTTATTCAAGACTAGCTGACCTGGCAAACGTTGTTTTACCAAAATACCTTATAGCCTATATGTTATTCTAGTTTATAAGCTACAATACTGCCAAGTTTCATCAAAATCCGTCCTGTACTTTCTGCGTGAAATAGTAACAAACTTTCACGTTTATAATACTAGTAGCATTGATTTAGCTTTTGTATTTACAGTAATGTATTTTTTATGTGCCTTATTGAATATCTGTACAGGTAATATGTTGGCTTCAGAAGCGGCTAAAATTATTTTTATGTTTAGATTGTCTGCTTAGATCAGTAAACATTTATATACGATGATGTTCCTATTTTATATAGTATGTACTATAACTTGTTTGGGTACGATGGGACTGACATAATCACTGTGTGTACTAAAGTCCATAAAATAAAGTAAGAGTAAAAACAACAAAAAAATATGTTCGCAATTGTAGTTAACACGAGGAGAAAGCATTGATATGATATTCAGGTCTACATTAATATCTTCATGTTAATGAACTAGGAGAACTGCATTTGCAACTGTTTAGTAGCAAAGGTTAAATTTTCAAGACGAATAAAAAGTTACAAAGTCCTTTATTGGCTTATTGTGCTCTTTGTGGCGGAGTATGCAGGACCCTTCTTTTTGTACAAATTGACTTAGTATTTAGCCTATAACAGTACAGTTAAATTTTCATATGATATTTCCGAAGCACTTTATGTGCTTACGCTATATTATCTATTGTAGCTATACTAAAAAAGTTTAGTAGATACTTGTCCGACTATCAAACCGTACACTGTTCTTCCTCCGAAGAATTCGTAGGCAGTATCTATCTACAGTAACGTTACCAATTCTCTTTTGATTGGGGCTAGCCTTGTGTCTTGGATCCCACATAATAATTAAGCTAATGACTGTATAGAAGCAAGAGGAAAATATATATGCGCTGCATTGCAATGCATACATATGATTTTTTTACTTCCCTAATCTAAATAGTGGGAGACAGCATTATTACAAACGAGGCACAAATTGCCTTTTGGGAGAGCATCACGGGCGAATGCGGAGGACCGAACCTAGCGGGGCTGACGTTCTAACTTTCTGCTAACGCCCTATCAGCTATTTGTTATTTTTCCAATAATACTGTTCAGCAGTGGCGTTCACTGGCTTTTATGATAAGGTAGGGAGTAATCCCCAAGGATTAACACCTATGTGTAGGTAACTTGTCTTTACGAAATATAAACCTATCTACTCACCCACAAAACACAGGACCTTTGTTAGCCTATGTCGAGAGTACAACAAAAAAAGATCAAGCGATAACTCTATTATTAGTTCGGGTAACCAAAATACTAAGGTAGGCAGTGTATTTTTGCCTATATGGTGTGCACGCCACTGCTGTTGAGTAAACGTTACCGTCGCTTGCCACAGAGAGGAGCAGCGCAAAGCGGACGAGGAGCGTTTGAAGCGTCGTCAGTTAGCGGCGTGGCGCGCGCGACACCCGAGCCTGGCCGTGAGACTACAGCGCTCCCTGGCGCGGCTACTTCCTGCCTGTCGCCGGCCACACCCCGCGCTGCTGGCCGCCGCCGCGCTGGCTCTGGGCCTCTACGCGTGGACACGTCCCGACCTCTTCCACAGGTAGCGCCACGCCTACCAGCTCGTGCTCTTCTCTCTGCCCTAGTATCACCATACGGGGGCACCTGTTTGCGACGTAACAGCGACCTAGCGCTGCGCTCCGAGAAGGATACGACGAGATTTATAATTTCTAGACGTCAGAAGTATAAGGTCGGATGTGTGATATTGTTATAATGACACA
This sequence comes from Conopomorpha cramerella, assembly GCA_012932125.1. Taxonomy (NCBI): domain Eukaryota; kingdom Metazoa; phylum Arthropoda; class Insecta; order Lepidoptera; family Gracillariidae; genus Conopomorpha; species Conopomorpha cramerella. Next base: position 3,743 of record SJJU01026585.1, on the reverse strand, counting down.
TACGACCTTATACTTCTGAAGTCGAGATTTGTAATTGAGTTTTTAACACCGTTGACACAAATGTAGTAAAAAATAAGCTCGAAGCTTAACTTTGTTTGTGCTCGGCTTTACGACGCGGATGCACGTGTTGTGGTCGCGAGCGGAGCTGTTAAAAACTTATATGCGATGTCTGCGCGTGTTTGAGTACCTATGTAACGATTCGTCGAATCAAACTAAATCACACGAACATAACAGCCAATCACAACGCACAGTTATTTTACGTCGTGTTTTTCTTGACGCGCGTGCTAGGTCCTTAGAAAGAGACATATAGAGTCAACCCAGTATTTGTTGTTCAGACGCAGACGTAAATTGCTTTGAGCTTCCTTAGAGCGATATCTATAACGGGGTGGAAAGCTCGTGAACTAATGACGCTAGTTTCGCTTGACTTAAAAAAGCACGATTGGTTAGTCGATTGTCACAATGCATATGGGTCAAGCGTACACAGCGCCATCTGCATCCAGCTTCGCGTTTTCCACCTCCAACGACCCGCGGTTTCTCGAATACTAATGAAATGGGGAATATTCTTTGACGTTTTTCTGACCGGTATTTGGGCGGAGAACTGTCATTACAAACAAAGTTTGACAGTAATGACAGTTCTCAGCCCGAAAATCTGTCAGAAAAACGTGAAAGAAAATTCCCCATTGGCCAATGAAAATTGTTTATCCACTATACTATGTAGTGAAATCGATTTCATTACAGTACCAAATTGATTTACTCTTCCAGAGCGTTTCACAAGCGGTGAGAGTAGTCTTTATAATTTGATACGCAATCATACGCTTCAAACATCACACCTGTCAATACGCGTCATAATTACGTTAGATAAACTTATTGAAGACTCATAAATCGTCGCAAACCCCCCCCATAACCCTCAGCTACGGCATTTAGAAAGCGCGAACTGTGTAGGTACCGAAAAAAAGTTATGTTTAGAGCATAAGCGCCATCTATGACTTTTTGTGCTTTAAATCTACGGGAATAGACTTGAAATGAAGTTTGTAAAGCTACCTCTGTAGGTTTTCTTTTTATAATTAGGTGCCAGGTGAAAATGGTATATGGTTTTCATATTAGAGAAGAGTTAAGCCTAGTTTGTTTTGTGGTGAAAAATGGGGTGACAGTAGTGAGGGACCTTTCGGCCATTTTAGGAACTGAGGCTTGGAAACCAGCTTTCAGAACAGAATTATTTTCTTTTTTCGGATCAGGCTTTCCAACCCCCCAATTTCCAAAATGGCGGAAGGGGTCAGAGATTTCCTTCTTCGAGATAATGAGCATATTTATGGATAAATCAAAGGCATATAATGTTCAGATCATACTCGGTCATATATACGGTACATATAACCGAAGAAAATAAAATTTGTTTTTTTGACAACACAGATAGTCAATTTATCGATAAGTGATTTATTGGGACATCCCTTTTTTTGCCACAAAATAATTTTCGATATCGAGGAAATTGTGTGCATTGTCTTGTAGTCCAAGAAATGTACTTAAACTCCCCTGTTAACAGCTTATAATCATTGCAGTACATATGATGTTACCATAAAATGTTTGTTTAAAAGTAGGCTATGAATTATTATGTATATAAAAATGTATGGTGTTGTAATCACACACATCAAAAGTGTCTTGGGAGCAAGAAAAAAATCGAATTTATTTAAATCAAATCTAATTTTCTGGATTGGTCTCCTACCTAATTCCCCATGCCTGTACCAATGACTTATCACCACATTTTGAATAAATTATGAATGAATTCAGTTTTTGTAAAATATATTCTTGATTGCAATCTTCTAAAATGTACTTGATCTCTAGACACTTTTGATGTGTGTACATACATGCTGCCCTTTGTTTTATAAGTTAACTAATCTCTCATAGTTTTTACGTTCTTCACTTCCGTTAGTTAATCTCAGCTAGATACTATTTTTGAGGCTCAAAAATGGACTCTTACCCTCGTGTTCATAAAGTTAGAACAGCGATAGTGCACTGTTAGTAAAGGTCTCATAACCTGGTCTAATGTACGCCAAATACGGACAAACCAATCAAGTTGATATACGTCAACTAGTTAGTCAGTGTTTTAACTTTTTATGAATACGACGGTTAGTAAATTTTTTAATTCGACGCCCAAATTGACAGTTCCTATGCGTACAATATGATACTTTATTCGTATGTAAATTAAACAAACAAAAAAATAAATAAAACAGTTAAATATCTTCATCTCGTAAAATATACTCTAACTTGATTGCAGCAGAGTACAAAATAGTGTGAATGGGAACTGTCTAATTGGTCCGTCGAATTAAAAAAATAGAATGCTCTATAAAATTGCTTAGTGTTGCCATTGCAAAATACAATACTTTAACCTCTTGATCGCCAGATGGTGAATTTTGTTTTCATAATTTCGCACCTTCGGTAAGACAAGCTGCAAAAGCAAGCGGCATAGCATCAACATTTTGTGAAAATGAGTCAAATATGCCAAAAGGTATAAAAAGAGTAATACTATCCCTGGAGAGACTATATTTTTAAATATGAAATTATATTTCTAAATGTGAAATTATATTCCTAAATATGAAATTATATTTCTAAATATGAAAGAGTCAAAAAATATATGCACTCAGTATTACGATATTAATTCTAATCAAGAAATTGAAAAGAAAACTTGAGAGAAATTCTTTTGAGCAAAAAATCTTAAAATTACTCTCCTGTAAAATTATAAAAAGTGCAGTTATGCCCTTGTCTTACCGAAGATCCGATTTCTGTTTCGAGTACCTTAGACTTCAAAATCACTTGCACTGGTCTCATTTTATGACGTGGCGTTTAAAAGGTTAACAATTAATTGATTTGTCTGTCATATTTTCATGAAATATGTGATATTAACTTAGTTCGTTTCGTTTATTATTTATTTAAATTAGACTTTAGGTTATTTATTATTATTATTATTCATTCCTCGTGTATAATTATTAAGTATGGCGTCACACGCGGGTTAATTTAAGTGAAATGAAGACGAGAGCAGTTCAAAATAAGCATTTATGTGTTTGGATTGTGTAAAAATATTTTTGTCCTGAAAAAAAAAAGACAGCCGTATGTAGTATTGAATAGTCATAAAAGCACCTTGTTCTGAGTTTCCAAATGTACTTGTGATCCTTTATGATTGTAAAGTATGTGTTTTTGTATAATCTTGATAGAATATTGAGACTTCACTGACGTTTGTGAAACATTTTTTTTTCTTCTCTTTTTAACGTAACCATTTTAGGTTTGCGTCAAAAAGAGATAGTTGCAGCTGTCAGTAATAGAATAATTGTCCGAGTATGTACCGGACAGATACAGTATCGGAGCATTTCACACAGAAATACTTACATACTCAATTACATTGTGATGTAAAGATTTAGGTTCAATTTAAAGTTTTTGTCAACTGGAAACATCATGTATCATATACCATCCCATATCATCTATTGGGCCTATTAGGCCATGGAACTACTGCCCCCCAAGCAAAGCGTTCCAAGAATGTCATGACAAGAGATATCAGGCACTGCGATTGGTTGAAGCAAGTTAACCCTTAACTGCATAGTGATGTAATACTACATCAGTATAATTTTCCTCGAACATTGCTTTTTTGTAGCCATCCCATCTACAGATGTTTTATTCTAAATTATTCTAAATAAAGACAACTTCTATTTTTTTCTTTTTTTCCCACATAATTAAAGGATAGGTTTTTATTAAGACAA
>SJJU01026556.1:0-12666 GCA_012932125.1 Conopomorpha cramerella | reverse complement strand
GCCAAAACACTAAAGTAGGCAGAGTCTTTTTGCGTATATGGTGTGCACGTCACTGCTACACACCCACATAACACAGGAACTTCGTTAGCCTATGTCGTGAGTACATCAAAAAAAGATCTAGCAATAACTCTATTACTAGGTCGGGTAGCCAAAATACTAAGGTAGGCAGTGTCTTTTTGCCTATATGGTGTACACGCCACTGCTACACACCCACATAGCACAGGACCTTCGTTAGCCTATGTCGTGAGTACAACAAAACAAGATCTAGCAACAACTCTATTATTAGGTCATGTAGCCAAAATACTAAGGTAGGCAGAGTCTTTTTGTCTATATGGTGTGCACGTCACTGCTACACACCCACATAACACAGGAACTTCGTTAGCCTATGTCGTGAGTAAAACAAAACAAGATCTAGCAATAACTCTATTATTAGGTCGGGTAACCAAAATACTAAGGTAGGCAGAGTCTTTTTGCGTATATGGTGTGCACGTCACTGCTACACACCCACATAACACAGGACCTTCGTTAGCCTATATCGTGAGTACAACAAAACAAGATCTAGCAACAACTCTATTATTAGGTCGTGTAGCCAAAATACTAAGGTAGGCAGAGTCTTTTTGTCTATATGGTGTGCACATCACTGCTACACACCCACATAACACAGGACCTTCGTTAGCCTATGTCGTGAGTACAACAAAACACGATCTAGCAAAAACTCTATTATTAGGTCGGGTAACCAAAATACTAAGGTAGGCAGAGTCTTTTTGTCTATATGGTGTGCACGTATATTACATTTCGTAAATACACGTTACCTATACATTATGTGTCAATCGTAGTTACCTATACAGTGAGGATTACTGCCTGCCTTGTCGTAAAAGCTAGTGCACGCCACTGAGTAAGAGACAATATCTTCAGTACAGCGTAAATCTGGATCCAAACTGTCAAATTGTTAGTGAAAGTGACAGTTTGGATCCAGAAGTACATGGAATTTTATACATTTTGGTGAGAAAGAGACAGAGCAGTGAAGGTGATACGCGGCTTGCAAGTCTAGTTGTGTATGGTCTGAGTTACCTGTACATTCAGAACAGGAGTACCTACCTACCGTGAGGTCTTATTGTAGTCTTGTTCTCAATGTGTGACAAGGATAGCGCTAGACGTGGTATAACACTGTCACTGTCACACACTCTCACACAACATTAAAGAAAGTTTTAGATAATTAATTTTAAATAATTAAACAGAAAAATTAATGAATTTCGAATTAGTAACAAGAAAACCTTCTGACTTCTTCTGAAATATTAGATCATCATCATCAAGGTAGGGGTTTTTTTTTTATTATACATTGTTGTGACTAACAATGGCGACTCTACAATAATTTCCTAGTTTTCCCACTGTGATATCAAAATTGCGAGTGATCTGCAGATTAATAGGCCACTGATAAGTGGAAACTCTGTGGTCCAGTTGGTCGGATATTTTACTGCATCCGCGATCAAATATCAAATAACTGGACGTGCACCAATGCAACTCTCTTTCAGAGCCTATGTACGCAACGCAATGCTCTTACGGCGATGGACAACATCGCGAAGAAACCCGCACACCACAAGGTGTGTGAACCCTATAACGGCGATGGGCTCACACCCTGTCACGTTGGGTTAAATACGCTCGCTGAACCGTGGGCATTTGCTTAACAAGTGCCTCTGCCTACCCCGTTATGGGATTAAAAGGCGTATAGTGATGTGATGATAACTCTATGGCTATGGGTAAGTAACCGCGAAGCTGACTTAGTACTATGAGACTTTGAAGTAATGGGAAATTTTCTTTGACGTTATTCTGACAGATTTTCGGGTGGAGAACTGTCCAAACAAAGTTTGACAGTAATGACAGTTCTCAGCCTGAAAAAAAATCTGTCAAAAAAACGTCAAAGGAAATTCCCCATTATACCACTCGTCTAGCGTTATCTCTGTCACATGGCGATAACAATATTATTGTAAGACCTCATGGTACGGGGTTTCATGGTACAGATGGCGTTGCGTACGCATGTCTGATATTAGGAACCAGCGAAAAGCGATGTTCGAGAGTTAACCAGGTCATAATCGGTTCACCAATAGTGGTTTTCTGTCTGTAAGTTTGAAAAATGAACAAGAAATAATGTTTGATATCATCATCAGCCACATGACGTCCACTGCTAGAATTATTTCCATAGTAGAGAACTGTCATTACTTCTCACTTTTGACTATTTTCAACGAGTTTTCGTTTTTTTGTCTCTTTTCTTGGCGCAATTGAAATCATATTTTCCATCCCTCACATTACAGAGAGTTCATACAAATGTTGATGTGTGCGTGCTGTATGGCAGCGATTACCAAATTCGCGCAAGCGTTCAAAGTTCACTATTACCTGAAGTATACCACCGTTTAGTAAAGGTGGCGCCATCTAACTAATGCAAACAAAGGCCGTGAAATACTACTACTACTAACTATAATCATATTAAAAACTAGCTGATCCGGCAAACGTTGTTTTACCAATATAACTTATAGCCTATATGTTATTCTAGTTTCTAAGCTACAATGCTGAAAACGATTTGCAGCTTTATACATAAGCTCCAGTAGACAGCCTCTCGACTGCTATTGAAACTGTTAATAAGGATCTTGATAAAGTGTCTGAGTGGAGTAAGCACCACGGCCTAAAGGTAAACCCGTTTAAGATTCAGGTAATTGTGTTGGGTAGCCGCAGACAACTTGCTAAAATAGACTGGGTTAATATTGCTCCTGTAATATTTGGCGGTGCGAAGATACCATATAGGGAGTGTGTGAAAAACCTTGGCGTAATCTTCGACAAAAACATGTCGTGGATGCCGCATATAAATGAGGTGAGCAGAAGGCTATTTGCTGCCTCTGGATCACTCAGAAGGTTGCGTAATTTTCTGCCCACTGCCACCAAAATTACTTTGGCTCAATCCCTTCTCCTCCCCATCTTAGATTATGCTGACACCTGTTTCGTTGACCTTACTGAAGATCAACTTAACAAACATGAGCGACTCCAAAATTACTGCATCCGCTTTATTTACGGTCTTCGTAAATACGACCATGTGTCCGAATTTCGCGCCAAGCTCAAGTGGCTCCCCATCCGTCTGCGCCGGAATACTCACGTCCTTTCTCTTCTTTATACCATATTATTTAATCCCACTGCACCTAATTATTTAAAAAGTAAATTCCAATTTATTAGCTCTTCTTCGTCCAGTAGTCGCTCTATGCGCTCCTGCCATTCCTTAACACTTAAATGTCCCGAACATTCCCAACAATTCTTTCACAATTACTGCAATCCGACTGTGGAACTCTCTCCCTCTTCACATAAGAAGTTTGAAAACGGCTGAATCATTTAAGGTCAAACTTACAGAACATCTCCTTATGTTGTCAGATTAGTTTGTGCTTATAGTTGTATGTATTTTATAGGTATGTATATTATAGTATATTTAGGTTATATATATGTGTATATAGTTATATAGTAGTTAATACAATATGTATAAGTATATATCGTAAATATTTGTATGTACACCTATATTTATTATCATAATTATTTATATTTATAGGATACTTATTTACTCTAATTATTTTAGTAGTAGGATAGAACATGCTCGACCGGATAGCGACACACACTACCCATTACACTATGTTAAGTTCCGTTATAAGTTATGTGAATTAGGTTACCTGGAAGAAATCGCTCTGAGCGATAAGGTCGCCATTTGCAATCTTACCATTGTTAGTTTTACATTTTGTAATGTACAGTGTGCAATAAAGAGTGTATTAATTCATTCAATGCTGACAAGTTTCATCAAAAACATTCCAGTAATTTTTGCGTGAAAGATGGACAAACCTCCACCCATCCATACATCCATCCAAACTTTCGCATTTATAATATTAGTAGGATTTTAGTGGTGCCTTTTTATCTCAGAACAGTGTACTGTCCTACTATCCACATTAAGATGTACATTAATTAACTTCTAGTGCAACATAAAAATGTAGCAAACAAAGTAACAACCTGTTCCCTTATTGAAAAATAAAACGCCGTATTTGAACTTAAAAATACATTTTATTTTACAACCTACGTTATTATCTAGTCACTGGTAGAAACTTGTAAACTATCTTAACATTGTTGAGCAAATTACTTTATTATTGTTTAACTAGGTTTTCATTGTTGTTTAAAGGTCCTCTATTTAAAATATTTTGTATCTATTTTATGTATATCCATCGTACAAAATACTGCGCTAAAGGATTCCGAGCAAATGGTCATAAAAGCGTTGTTGGGCTCGTCAATATGAACAACTTTTACTATGGTGAGAATGCAAAGAAATGGTAGTTAGATGCAGTTAAGCAAAAATGTAACAACACTTCCGTTGTCACCCGGCTTAAGCCAATAAGCGTTAATTGTTATCACGTCAACAGAAGGGTTGTGTCCCCAAAAGTGTTAAATTGTAAAGTTAATCTGCACAAGTCGAAGTTTTCTTCCTTTCTGTCCTCATTCACGGAATACGTCGAAGATGGCGACCATCGGCACACGGATTGGAGTAACTTCCGGTAACTTTTGAACATCTTATTTCTTGTAACTGTAAACAAGTAGAGAGATAGTTAGAGAAAAGACTACAGATGAAATGCAAAAATACATGCTAAGTACCTATAAGTTAGGGCTCTGCGTGTACATTTGTATACGTATATATGCCAAAACCTACTATTGAATGCCAAAGTGGATGGACAGAGGCACTTAGCGTTCATAAAGTGTACTTAACCAACCCAACATTACACGGGGTTGAACTAAAGTCATTACAAGGTTCACACTAACTGAGGTATGCAGGTTTCATCACGATATTTCCTTCATCGTTGAGCTTTGCTTAGTATAGGTTCATAGGCCCTGAAAAGATACCCTTCGGTATCACTCGATCCCACAAACAGCGAAATCAATTGAAAGCAAGTGCCTTCACTCTTTAGGACTTTCTAAATAAGCCACTGTCAAATGTGTTTTCAATGAATTGAAATAAAAATTCTCGATATGAAATTTAAAGACCCTTGCATCTTAGATTTTTCAAACGAAAATACTATTTTAACACTAGAACAGCAAAACTTATTTATTTATTTATTTAATACTATATTGCACTAAAAGTACAAAGGGTGGACTTAATACTAAAGTATTCTCTACCAGTCGACCTCACAACATGGGAGACCATAGGTGCGGGTCAGTATTATTAAAAAGTACAATACAACAATACAGGGTGTTAATTTAAATTAAGTAATACAACAAAAAAAATATAGATACATATAACAATGATACATACACATATACACATACACATACAAACTATACTATGACACACAAGAAGTTATTAGTTATATGATTGGAGATAGTGCCTTTTGAGGAGATTTTTGAAAGACTTACTTATAAGAAGAGGATTGTGAAGAAGCAGACGCCGTCGCCGTGGCTGAAGCTGATGAGCTGGAGTGCTGGTAGCCACCGCCTCCGCCGCAGCCTCCGGGACAGCCACCAGACGACACAGGCTGGTAGCCACCACCCTGATGACCTCCGTACCCGCCGCCGCCACCACCGCCTCCACCGCCGCCGCCGCCACCGCCGTAGCCTCCGCCAAATCCGCCCCCAAATCCGAAGCCACCACCATATCCGCCGCCTCCACCGCCCTGTTGGTATCCACCATGACCTCCATGGTGGTAACCGCCACCGCCGCCGTGGTGCTCGTAACCGCCGTGATGGACTGGAACTGGAAAACGTTTCATTTAATATTTTGCCAATAGGCAGACCGCTGAATGGACGAGTCGTTGTGACTGAAACAGTGACAATAATGGGAGAACCAGCAAGGGTGGTGTCACTAAGAATTTACCTACCATTACTACTTTTTAGATACCATGATCGCGAGGATACGGGCTCTTCTCTTCTATTTAATTAAATATACTTACTTACGATAATTAAACATGACATGAACACAAAAAGAAAAAATAAAATTACACACAAAAAAAAGAGAAAAAAATAATATAAATAACAATAAAACATTCAATTCTTAACCTAGTACTCCCCGATCCACATCTGATCCGAAAGTGGCCATTATGCTGGCAGCATTACCGCGCTGGATAGCAATTGAGAACCTTTGCAAGAGGAATAATCCAGCGCGGTTATCGAGCCTTTTTAGCCACGTAATGTTTATTTACTAAAAATAATTTTACAACGTGGGCGTGTAAGTATTGAAATATTTACTGCACAACAAAATTGTACAATACGTTAACGGAAGACAATCCAAATGATACATTATCACGAATGTAGGTGTTTACTTTAGATTTCTGTAATATTTTGGACTAGTGTTTTAGATTAATGGATATTATATTAAATACTTTTTTTGATAATGAGGCTCGTAAGCAGCTATTTTAAACTATTACCTAATAAATGCATTGAGCTTAAGTTATTCTAGTCGGTAGTTCAACTTAAGATTACCTATATGGACCTAATACGTAAATAATGAACAAGTGTGCTCCTTAGTAGGCAACATCGCTGCTTAACATCAGAATGGTGGTCAAAAAAATGTTCACGGTGCTTTAAAAAAAATAAAATAAACCAAATAGTAAAATTAACATTATGAACATAAACGCAACTTTCAGTGACAAAATAGACCCACAGGCTTGATGAGCAGAATTAAGTAAATATTTTTATAATCTTTGGACAAAAAACAAAAAAAAAAGTAATATTCTTTGACGTTTTTCTGACAGATTTTCGGGCGGAGAACTGTCATTACTGTCATACTTCCAAACAAAGTTCGAAAATCTGTCAGAAACACATCAAAGCAAATTCCCCATTGGTAACCACTATATTGATTGTACTGCAAGAATTACCAACCTTCTTTCACAACTTTGACAACGATGGTCTTGGTCGGTGGTTCATGGTAACCGTGGTGCTGAGATTCGTAGCCACCGCCGTAACCGCCTCCGTAGCCACCTCCGTAGCCGCCGCCATAACCACCCCCGTAACCACCCTCATATCCCCCGCCGTATCCGCCCAAGAGAATCTTCTTTTTAAGTAAATGCCGTTTCTGTCGACTTCTCGCTTCCGGATGCGGTTGCTCTTCTAATTTCTGTAAAGTAATCATATATTATCATTTATTCATATACATATAATTAACTAGCTTTCCGGCCGCGTCTTCGCCCGCGTGGACTTCGGTTATATTGCGGTATAAAAGAATATTTTTGTTTTCCCTCGAGAATATCATTTTTTCCGGGATAAAAAGTATCCTATTATTTAAACCGGACTTCTAACTATACGTCTGCAAAATTTCAAAGCAATCGGTTCTGTTGTTACGACGTGAAAGCGGAACAAACAAACTCACTTTCCCATTTATAATATTAGTAAGATATTTTACTAGTGAGCGTCTGTGGTCCAGTTGGTCGGATACTTGACTTGTAACCGGGAGGTCGCGGGTTTGAGTCCGGCTAATGAACGTGTACCAATGGGACTCCTTTTCAGAGCCTATGTACGCAACGCAACGTTCGTACGGTGAACGACAACATCGTGATGAAACCCGCACACCACACGGTGTATGAACCCTATAACGACGATGGGCTCACCCTCTGTCACGTTGGGTTAAATACGTTTGGTGAACCGTGGTCATTTGCTTTAGCAAGTGCCTCTGGCTACCCAGCTTTGGGATTAAAAGGCGTAAAGTGTGTATAATAGTAATCATCAGCCACATGACGTCCACACCTGGATGAGGGCCTCCCCTATGATCAATTGAGGGGAAATGCCAATAATCGCCAGGCTTGGCGGGCGGGTTAGCAATCGCAATGGTGTGCTGTTCTAACTCACAGAGATCGCCGCTGCTCGTCCTCTGGAGAGCTCTCGGTCGCCTCTTCCGACCCCCAACGACGGGAAAAGTTGTTGATTATATAAAAATCAAAGCCACTTTTCGTTGTCACGGTATAACTCCGGAAAGGGTGGACAGATTTCGCTAATTCTTTCTTTGTTGTGCTTATTAATGACATCAGAAGGTTCGTATGAAAGAAAAAAATGTTAGAGTTATTATTGAAAAAAAAGTTATTATTAAAAGTAATATTACAGACGAATTGAGAATCGGTGATAATGAAATGAAATCTTGCAGTCGGTTAAAAAATAACTTAGGTTTGTAAAGGGAAATTGGTATAGAACAAAACATCAGAAACGGTAGAGGAGATCTTGTCAAACGGCTAGTTATAGTAGTAAAATACAAGCGGCTATCTATACGTATGTATATATTTGTGTATAGCACAACATATTGGTAAATATTATGTTGAATCACTGTATTCATTATTCGATAAAAAGGAGTAGGTATCCCACATGCACGCATATTATTTACTTATTTTTTGTTATTTAATAAAAAGCGCAAAGAATCGTGCGCAATAGTTTTTATAAGGATAAAATTACTAGATTATTAAACCATGATGGATATGTTTTTTTTCTACACGCGTGTTGGCTGACTTCGGTATAAATAAGATAATATTTACATAAATACTTATTTATTTTGTACTAGTGGACCCGACAGACGTTGTCCTGTTAATATGAATATAAAATTAATATAACCTCCAGGGTGGCCTGTGTCCAGCAGTGGATGTATTTTTTCTTAATAAGAACCTTCCTCTATCATCAATACGCACAACAAAAAAAAATTATCGACATCGGTCCAGCCGTTCCGTATTTATGCGGTTACTACCACATTTTGAGATTATTTTTTAAATTATAGACTAGCTAACCCGGCAAACATTTGGGCAATATACATTATTAACACTGTTTAAAAAAAAAAAAATGTTATTATAAATCATCCTCTGGAAACACTCAATTTGTTAAAGAAACCCGTATCATAATCCGTTGCGTAGTTTTAAAGATCTAATCATACATAGGGATAGACAGACGGGAGGCGACTTGTTTATATACTATGCATTGATTTTGGATGAAAAAACTTGCGCACCGCCTACATATAGCTCGTTTTCGTATGTTCTTTCGAAGCTGTACCCACTTGGCCGTAACTTGTTATAGTCAAGGACAAAGGTAATTGAACATAAAGTAAGTTCTTACAGATGCGCCATTTACAGTACACAATCTTTACATTATTATCGCAGGTAAAATCTGATATCCTGCTCTTTGTAATGCAAAAACTTAATCCCTGCTGTTAACCACCAACAAACTACCTACTTATTTACGTTTATATTCAAATAAAGTTAGTAAATATACTTTGTTTCTGGTAAAGTAGAAATCCTCCAAGCGAAGATGTGTATCTGGTCACTTAAAAACTACCGTTTTACAGGTAACTATAGGATACTACCAAATTCATCCAAGGATACTATCAAACTCATCCAAGGTCTTAGATCCCCAATCACGGGCTATGATGCCAAATTATTCAAATTTTGAGCTAAGGTTACACAATGACGCTTCTACATTCGGAAATGTATTCCTTGAAGTCTTTTGATGAAAGCTCACGCACGGCAAGGTACTCACCCTCACATAAATCGGCTGTGGCGAACTGTCCAAAGCTTTCGGTTCAGCCTCAGGCTCCGTGATGCCCTCCCTCGACTGTGCCAACAGCACCAGCACGGGGAACTGCCTGGCTCTATCCGTGACATGAGTGCGGGACTCCCGCGGCGGTGCCAGCACCGGCGCAACGAACACCACCCTCTCGCCGGAGTCCAGCGAGTTGTCCCGCACGGAACCCGCCGCCAACCCCACAGCGGCGCACAACAGTAACACGACACGACAACGCACACCCATCTCTCCTCACTGACGCCACAGCACAACAACCCAACCTATTTATATTCACCAACGGTTTTTCCACAGCCGGCGCAGGCGGTTTTCATCAGGATGACGCTATTGATTATACCTATGTAGTCACATGCTATATGACATATTTTGATATGGTCGTCGACGTCGGCCGCGCCGCTGTAGTTTCGGTTTTTACGGTTATCAACCATTTTTATAGGTCGGTTTATATTAATCGTGACTCGCAACGCCCCGACAATTTGCGGATTCCGCGCACGTATTTTGCGTCGCTTGGTTATCCCCTTAAACCGGATGCTCTGTTGCGTACTGTATGGTAACTTGGCTCTTATGGTTAAAAGATGTATATTTGAGATGAGGATCAAGTGACGTTGGTTGTTGTGATGTGTAATGTCCCGCTAAAGTGTTCGCATGTATCGAGCAACTCTCGTTGCAGATGCTTTATTTGTAAGACAAAAAGATGGTGCAGAATTAGACTGGGCTAGCCTGAAATACTGGTTTCGATGCGTTCTCATGTTGTCTTAGTTTTATTATTGCCGGTAAGTGTATGAGGCTTGTGCTATTGGATTTGGTTGGTATTATTATGGAGTCAGCTAGAGTGCAATAACATTTTGTTTGTCTTGTCTTGGATGCGAATTTAGATAGGTCGGTGGGTACGTAAATGTAGAAACCAGTTAACAATATCAAGGTAAACGGAGATAAATGGTACTTAAAGGGGAAGAGTTATGACAATTTAGCATGACCATTGTTCTATTGTCTGTAATTAAATGCCTTTTGCATACATACCTACAAACATTTACGTCAGCAAACCCCAAAATGGGGTAGAGAACGTTAGGAGCACAAGCATCCTTCGGCCACAATAAGGGGTTAAAAATGTCAATATGGGTCTTCAGTTCCAAGTTGCTAGTTCATAAACTGAATGAACCTAGATATCCAGATCCCATAGTTCGCTCCGACGACCTGCCAGGAAGAAAGGCAGCTGATGCATTCTATTTACATCCCAGATCTTCATGGGATATTTTATATACGAGTTATTGAATTTTGACAGCTATACTTAACACAGTTGCGGACAGTAAAATAGACAATAGATGGTTTATTGTTATGACGCCTAGAGGCGTTTACTATCCGAGAAAGAGTTAATACCTATACATCATCGGGTCATATCACATTCTCATCCTCCTATTGAAATATGTTTTACCTTATACAAAGACAATGACGTGCTTTATAAAATTTCCTCTAGTAAGCACTTATGTATGTTATTTGGTCCTAATTTTCGCACCTTTGTTGGTATGGGGTGTAAAAAAAAGTACCAGAAGTATGTCTTCCTATAAGTACAAAAATATGACCTAAGGTATATCCGGGATATAAAAGATCTAAGCATAAATAGGCGACTTTGCTTTATACCATGTATACCTATTGAGTCTATTTTACTGATATTCCGTACCGTGCGGTAACGCAACCCCAGCCCAACATTTCCCGTCGTGGGGGTCGCTAGAGGTCGTCCGAGGGAACCCTCCAGAGGACGGGCAATAGCGCTCACAGAGTTAAACTATAACACCACTGCGATCGCCAACCCGCCTGCCAAGCGTAGCCAGTACTTCTGTTTCCCCCCAATGATCATGAAAATCATTGGGGCAGGCCTTCGTCCAGCAGTGGACTTCATGTGGCCGATGATGATGATGATGATTGATATTTCAGAACATTTCAAAGCCCTATCAGCAATATATATAGTCCGTTTATAATCGGGGAACGGCTATTGAGGAACCCCACAATCTTTAGCCAAAGCACGTGTTCTGAGTTCTGACCACTAGATCGCCTCGGTCATCCAGAATGTTAATGAATGATACCAAATGTTTTCCTGTTTACCACCTTTGTGTTACTTAAAGTAAGTAGTCATCATTGTTTTATTGTGAATGCATTAAAATAATACACCTGTCTGTATATTTCAAACGATATCTGCGTTTCTGACACCGATGGGGGGGAAATGGATAATTCTGGGACTTCACCTTTTTTCCGAAACAATCCCAATGTACCCAATGACTTTTAAAAAAAGAAGTCTTCCTCATTCGACCGTACACAGAGTGTAAAAGGGTAAGGTTAAAAATAAATATATTTTTGCCCCTCTGACTTTTTGTATGAAGATGAAATTTTTTTTTTCATACCCGCGCATTATTGCCATAGTATTGTTCATATTGACGAGTAACCGCCGCGCTTCTCGGGGGCGTCCAAGCAGTGTCGGAAACGCCACTACGACACCCACGACCCAAAGGACCCCTTTTAGGACGCCTTATACGCCAGGCAGGGGATATCGTAGTCCTATTCTTTTCTATACGCCCGGAACTACAGGGCTGGCGGCAAGACGGTCACAACTCGACCGCCCCGCCGGCGTCGGACCACGGATCTCGTGGGGTCTGACATCTTCCTCCCTTCCTCCGGCCGCAGAGGATAGGAAGCGTAGCGCACCGCAATACTGACACTCTTGTTCCCCTGCGGTCCCTTCACGCCCACCCGGCGGTGGCGGCCCCGCAAGGGCGCGGAGTATAGGGACAGCGGCGGTCGGAATACCGTCAGTCCTCTTTCTCCGCGGGATTTAGTGCGCCTGCGTCATGGGACGCAGCCTTGACCGCTTGTCTGCGGGCTAGAAAGCGAGCCCGGGACAGCGGTCCCTCTCGGGCCGACCAGAGCTGTATAAAATACCTATAGAGTCAGCTAGAAAAATAATTTCCCTCGCTTACAGTGAAAGGACACGCTTCTATTTCTATATCACAGTGGTGTGCACTGGCTTTTACGACCAGGTAGGCAGTGATCCCCAAGGATTGACTGACACCTATGAATAGGTAACTCGTCTTTACGAAATATAGATAATCTGCATATCTACTCACC
>SJJU01026555.1:0-12187 GCA_012932125.1 Conopomorpha cramerella | reverse complement strand
CTTGCGTATATCATCAGTCCACCTTGCCTGAGGGCGTCCTACACTCCGTTTACCGAGACGCGGTCTCCATTCGAGAACTCGTGTGCCTGTTGTTTAACAAACTTTAACACAAGGATCACCTGCGAAAATCAGTTACCGATACATTTTGACATAGGGTCCCTTGGGAACAGTTGTTTGTTGTATCATGGGCTGTGTGACTTTCTCGAGCTTAGAGCTTGTATTGTCTCGGCAGTATAATAGCGACGGGGGCGGGCGGAGGCTACGGGTCGGCGTGGGCGGGCGCGTCCCGCGGCGCCGCCGTGCGCGCTGTCGCAGAGTTCCACCGCGGGGAGCTGCTCTACATCATGGTGGGCCAGCGAGGACTGCACGCCTGCAAGAAGGTGGGTGTCTGTCCTACACGCATACACTCCCCTCCCTCATCTCTAAAACTGCGTCACCTTAGAATCATAATATCGCATAGGGGACATGTACACTAAAGGGGAATTTTCAAACTCCAAAAGTTTATTATCTAGATGTCGCTAGTAGATATCCTGGGGAACTTCTGTCAGTTATATTTTAGTGCGTTTTTCATTATTTAGGTAAATTATTTAGACACTTTTGTAACATGTAGACAAACAATAAATAAAATTACTGTCGCAGTCAATACGGACTGCTTGAAGTTTGTGATTTCGTTGACATTTGTCCCCCTAATACAACTAGCGCCATCTGTTATAACTACGAGAAACAGGGGCCCTGAAAATTCCCCATTGGGCGGCACAGCACGGTCAAATAGGAGATTATTTGACAACCATATTGATAGCTCAAAATAGTTACTTTTGTTTTTGTGAGATATGGCCAATTTCGAATGTCGCTATACCAAATGAGTCGCTAGATAAGTTTCTGTCTTGTTAATGTTCATTAAAATCAATTTGTACATGCTTGCTATACTTACTTTCGCGAAATGATGATGTAGATAGAGATTTTAATATGGAAAAGTTGTTTGGTTCGTTTTGATTCATGCGAAAAATATGTTTCATTTGCTGCTTGCTTATTAGTAGTAGGCGAAAGCTGTCAAGTTGTAGAGCCATTATCTTTAAAACAAGAAACGATTGCTTTCGATTCTGACGCCATCTATTATCACGTCGATGAAGGGAGGTTATGACTAACAAAGGTTTTATTTTTTATTTTATTTTATTAAGGATAACCAACAAGGTCTTACACAAAACATATGTATAAAATGACAGTAAAAAAAAAACAGGTAAGTACAGCCTCAATAACAGGTTACCACAGAGAGCCCACAAACAGGTACAATAGTAGTCACACTATCTTTCATAGTAACAAAGGTTTTAACATATTACCGTTTACTCCCCAGACTCTGTCGGCACAAGAGAGCGGCGAATGTTCTAGAGCGGGTCGCAACAATGACACATCCCAGTTCACGAGCAAAACGCATGAAGTGTACAACACTACAGTGCAGGACGGCGGCGGCGGCGGTGGCGGGGGCACGTTCGTTTTTCTGGTAAGCTAGAAGAATACCTACTATCCAGGCTACTGTAGGCTACCTTTTTAAAAATTCCCGCGTTTACCGTTAGCGCCGACTGTTATGCCAAAGAAGAACTATTTATTTTTTTGATACGACGATAGATGGCGCTGCAGGCAAAAAATTGACCCCTATTTTTTGTATGGACTTGCAACTCTTCCTGTGGTTAGAGTGTTCTGTGTAAGCTAGTTTGAATTTGGAACTCGATTTGTTTGCGGCCAGTCGTCAATTGTACATTGGAAAAAAATATGATGAAGGTTTTATTTTTATTTTCTGCCAGTTCACTTTGATATTGATGTCAAACCAGGTTTTTTTTAACGGTACATTTTTACACACGGTCATCTAACCCCAAACTAGGATACCCATTACTATGGCTGCCAGAGACTGATATATACTTACATAAATACATTTAAATGCATACATAGATAAATAAAACACCCAGACACACATAACAAATGCCTCAGCTCATCACTAAAGCATTATGTCAGTGGCGGGAATCGAACCCGCGACCGTCGGCCTAGAGGCAGATGTCCTGACCACTAGTCCATGCCGGCCGCCATTTTATCGCTAATGACCAATCAGCACTTTTCTTAATAATAAATCTCACAAAAGACCTAGTCCGACGACAAACCAACGTATATCCTAGTTGCATCTCTTTCATTACCCATTATCTTTGACACATAGATTTTTTATTCGTGGTATGCATGATCAAGTCAAAGACTGCTTTATAGGTATTCTGGTGTATTGTATTGTATCCAAGAGTATAATTCGGAGCCAATAGTCTTACATTTGGGTTTTGTATGAGCCAGTTAGCTTTTACACTTGACAGTTGTGTTGAGTGCGTAGAAAGAACGGAGAAGTTGAGTTGTAGTTATAAAACTGGTTTATTCTTAGTATCAATAGGAACAATAGTTAAAATAGGTGGCCGTTCCTTCAGTTGATGCTTATGGGAAGCGAGTTAGTTGTGCACTGATATATTTTACTTTATAATATTATAATGTTAACACGGCCTATTGTAAGCTATTCTGGTGTATATATTGTATTGCATCCAAGAGTAGAAATCGGAGCCAATAGCGTTTAATTTGGGTTTACATGGGTTTTTCTTCCCCGTAACAGATGGACAAGTCCAACCGGCCCTACCCGCTGGTGGCTGCGGGCGGCGGCGGCGGAATCTCCGTGGGGGTGTTCAGAGACGACGGCTCGCAGCACGGCCGCTCCCTAGTCTCCGCCCACCCCGACTCCGGACACATGTACGGGCCCACGGCTAGCGGTGAGTGGGGGAGAAAACATATACTTACTACTTTTATGACATTAGGTGACGTTTTATTTATTTATTTATTTGTCTTAGGAAAATAAACAGCTGTAAGTACAACTACATAAATAATGGAAAAAACATTTGTACAACGTAGCCTAATCAGTTTTCACATATAAATATAATTGGTTAACAATGCCAATAGTTTAACCGTAGGTTATATAAATTCATGTAATTGGAATGTAAAAATTCTTACGTAATAATATTTTAACAAACAAAGGTGGAAGAAAAACAATAAACGAAATATGAACACAAATGTTAAATCAGGTGTCATCAAAGAAAAGAGCCGCCATAATAGACCTTTTAAACATTCTGCTATTAATATTAAAAAGGTCAATATCCATTTGATAGTCAATAAGTTTATTGAAAGCATTTGCAGCACGGATCAAATAACTATTATGTTGGTAGTTGGTGTGTACCCAAGGTACATCGACATGGCCGGACGCCGAGGATTAGCTGATGTTGGTACCCTTAAACGAATATTACCCAATAGTTCAGAACAATCGATATCACCGTTTCCTACTTTTGTTTTCAAATGTTGTTATTTATTTGTAGCTTTACTATGTACGTATGCAACCATGCAGGTGCTGGCGGTGGCTGGTCCGGGGCAGTGGGCGGGGCGGCGGTGGCGGGGGCCGGGGCGGGTGCGGGGGTGCCGGCCGCGGAGCGCGCCGGAGCGGCGCGGCGGCGGCCGGCGCCGGGCGCGCGTGCGCGTGCGCGCGGGCGGGCGGGGACGGAGAGAACTGTGCGCGGCGGCGCGGGCGGGGGGTGGATTGGTGAGCCACTGCTGTTTTATTACACGATCGGTCAAGAAATTGGTCTAGTATAGTCATAGTAGTGACATTGTCTGGAATACAGGTTCTTCCTAGTCCAGACGCGATCATTGTATATGACCTATAAATATTATTACCTAATATTAAGACAACACCTATGTAATTTTTAATAAATGAATGTGAATTTAAATTGTATTCACATAAGAAGGGTCATATAAAATCTGATAGACCATCTTTTGCTGACTGTACGTTGTGTGTTAGTTTATATCAAAACAAAAGACTCAAGAGTCTAAAGCAAGGACTGTACCGACTAGTAAAAAAACATGAAGAATAACACACGAAAGAAACATACCGCAAAGTTCTTTCTAGTCGAAACTGTAGCCTTCCTTAATATCAATTTAAACTGTTTCTTGTATGGACTTTTCCTGACTTGCCGTAAGCTTTTGATACCATTACCGTATCTCAATAACTGCAAAATCGAGATCTCTGTAACAGACTTACAGTACAAAATTGTTTTAAATTCTCTCAAAAGAGAACGTCACAATCTTTAGCTGCGAACAATACCTTAAGTGATATGATGTCTGTATTTTGGAATACCACAAGGGAGTATTTTCGGGTCAATATTTTTCGTACTGTTGCTGTTCAAGTTTGATCTCTATTTACCCACTATGACCGATCAAAATGTTTAGAGCCTAAATAATTCGCTATATCTTTACGATAATTTGTCGCAAATCAATAGGAACAATTTGTAAAACTTTCCCCATGGTTCGCTGTGGGTAGTAGTAGTTTTATATGAATTTGATATAACTACCTATTATTATTTAAAGCCTTAGACATCCCAATTGCACGCAACTGTGACCTGTTTTTGGCTTCTCGCATGTCCAGCTTCTGGCAGCCGTCTTGCGCATTTTACCAGTCCACCTTGCCTGAAGGCGCCCTACACTCCGTTTGCCGACCATTTACGATGAACTATCAAAGTAATATTCCATACACTGCGTGACAGAGACAACGCTAATTCACTCATCTAGCGCTATCCCTATTGACAATATTACATTTAGATGTAGATATCTAGATAGACATTTATTTAGTTCACATGAAACACGAAAAACACAATGAAACATAACAACAAATTAAATAGCAATAGGACATGAGTATAATACTGTGTGCCGTGCTTCACGCGAAGAAAATAGGTTTCGACTCAGCTTAATGTCACAGTTACCTGCGACGCTGGTATTCTGTCGACACCCAAGAGATGACAGAATGGCGCAACCATCACTATTTCAGATGTCATGATACCATCCCCAGAGAAGAAAACAGTAGTGCAATTCTCGTATTTTTGCTCGATCACGATTACGTTTTGGTTTAGCTTACGCTCTAGATTAGTCCGGAGTCACCAGAATACCGTTGTTTGACAAGAGTAATTTTAGTTTGTTTAGTAGAGTTTGGACTAGTTTGAGACTTTTTTTAGTATCGACGCGAAAAATACGAGTTTAATTCCAATACATCATCAGCCACATAACGTCCACTGCTGGACGAGGCCTCCCCCAATGAGATCCGTCATTTGGGGTGAAATGCCAGTAATCGCCACGCTTGGCAGGCGGGTTGGCGATCGCAGTGCTGTTGTGGTTTAACTCACAGAGAGCGCTGCTGCCCGTTCTCTGGAGAGCTCCCTCGGTCGCCTCTTACGACCCCCATGGCGGGAAAAGTTGGGCTGGAGTGGTGACACATGTATTCTATTCGCCGTCACCACACGGCTTTTATTAATCGCAATACAGGAACAGTTATCTTTGTAAATCTCAACGTTCATATGTGTTATCCTGGTTCTCGAAGGTGGCAATACGAACGAGGGCGAGCACGGCGGAGGGGGCTACTCCTACGTGGACAGCGTCAGAACAGATGGAGCGTTCACAGCGGTCCTACCACATTCTCACAACAGTGATGGGGAAGTCCTTATCATACCGGCTGTACACGTAAGTGTTTAAATTTGAGCGAACGCTGCCCTATTCTATCTAAATCCCGTTTATTCCCTATTGATTTAGAAAAACAACGTCCGTTCACTGATAAATTTTCTATGTTATTATAACAAAACTGGTTGCCTAGCAACCTACCTTATACATATCGATCACAAAGTATAATATGAATACTAACAAAATGTATATAAAAATACTAATTATAAAATTGGCACAGTCGTGCACACAGGGTGAACGTTGTTTTTATGATTTAAATTCTGATGCGGACACGTAAAGTTTATGAATGAATGAATGAATGAATATACTCTTCATTGCACACTGTACGTTTCAAAATGTAAAACTAACAATGCTAATATTGCAAATGGCGAACTGATCGCTCAGAGAGATTTCTTCCAGATAACCTAATTAACATACAGAGTGGGGCCCACAACGCGGGCCGAGGACTTAATCCAAGATACTTTTGGCTGTTTAACATCATTCTAAAGTGGTCCTAATAGTACAAACTTTGTGGTTTTGAAATAAACTGGGTGTAAAGTTAGTAACTATAATCAATGGACTAATCATAATACACTATGATCGCAAGTTATCGCTTAGGAATCGTTATTTGTTATTACGGGGGCATAACAACATTCGCTATGTTAGCTGTCAAAAAAGTTTTTGGCAGTAAAGTGAGCAGTTAGTAAATGCTTGCTGTCCATTGCTAGTAGGATTACTTTGGTTAGGGATGATGTATTTTTTTAAGTTTTCATTTTCAAAACTTTTGAACACTTCTACGTGATCGCTGGCAATCTTAAATGGTTATGTTTGGATTTTCGTCCCGTGTTGTGGGCTCCACCCTGTATAACTGAATTTAACATATAGTGTAATGGGTAGTGTGTTTGTTCTAACCTAGTACTAGTTTAGAAACATCTTTGAAATCTGATGTGTATTCTTTTGTCATCGATTCTTTAGGAAGAACATACAATTTTGGCACTGTAGAGCCCGTTTCTACTATGCAATAAACTTTTAACTTAAAGTACTATACTACTAAATATTGTGAGTATTTAGTACTATTTCCTGGTTTCTAATATCCAAAATAATGAAGCTTAGGTTTCGGTTGTCGTGTAAAGACAGAGAATTGTGACGAACACATGTTTTCAATTAAGTATTTTTCTTGAATGAGGAATTTTCCTTGACGTTTTTCTGACAGATTTTCGGGTGGAGAATCTGGTTCATTTTGTCCTGAGTTCCATATAGTACAATATTTATAACTAGTAAGTTAATGATATTAAATGTTTAGAACGGGTATTATACCGCGAATATCAGTCAGCTCGCGCGTACGACACATGTAACTGTGTCGAAACGTCGGGCAAACAACGAAGGTAAGCTGAATGCTTATCTTTGGTTAATCTTCGCGCTATAATACCCGTTTTAAACATTTAATATCAAGTCAGTGCGCGTTTTCTAAAATGATTTAGTAAGTTAATGTTTTACCAGGATTGCGGCTGTCAATACCGGTGTCTCGCCATGAACGAGTACCGGAGCGAAGTGAAATGCTACTGCCCTTCAACATGGAAGACTTTGAACGAAACTATGTGTGTTTGTGAGTATACACTTTTATTTATACATAACTAGCAAACCCGGCGAACTCCGTTTTGCCACCATTTGGGTTCGTTTCGTTTACCCGCTTTTCTGTTGAATTTTTTCCTGAATTTTCTTTGCTATAAACCTCACGGAGCCCGAGACCTTTCCAACGAATGCAAAACTGTGGAAATCGGTTCGTGCGTTCTGGAGTTATAGCGTCAGGGAGGAAAACTAGACTTATTTTTATATATTAGACTAGTGGACGCCCCGCGATTTAATTCGCGTAGTTTCAGTATGTCATACAAACTATAGCACCCTCTATACTGCACTAAGTCCCACAGGAACGGGATAAAAAGCATCATCCTATGTTATTCTCCTGGTTCTAAGCTACGTCCCCACCAATTTTCTGTTTAATCGGTTGAATCGTTCTTGAGTTATAAGTGTTGTAACAAACCCGTCTTTGTTGTTTTATTTAATAGACAGCCTGAATAATCTTACCCTCTTTCTTACCATTGTGACTCCTGTTAGAGCGGGAATCAACAGAGGCGTCTAAAATAGTTTATGAATTCAATGATATCCTATAGGAATCGTCCACTTCTTGGTATTTCACAAGGAAGTGCTCCTGTTCGCCACAGGTGACTGTCTGTACGAACTATACTCAATACTCAATACTCAATAAGTTTATGTAAGTATCCAAGATACCTGCGACCAGTTCAATCATTACAATAAAAAATATCAGCGCAAATAGCTTATATCGGCGGTTGCATCAAATGCATACCAGTCTGATGGTGGCTGGAGCTAGCTAGAAGCAAGGTTCCTTCCTGCGATAACTAGCCCTCATTACTGTGTTCTGGGCGTCATTGATTCAACTCTGCTGATCTGAATGTGGGTAGATCATGTAACTTATTTGCAGGGGTGGTATAAAACCGTTTTAAAAAATAAGGTCTACGCAAAAAGCGATTTGGTACAGTACAGTATATTGTTTGGTGCAGTACAGCTAACTACCTCCCGGTAACCAGACCAGCCGTCACTAAATGTGCTCATCCTGGCTCTAGCAAAAGTCACATTTGTAGCATAAAATCTATCGATTTAAAATAAAATGTCAGCGTAAAAAGTGATCTCATTCAACACAGAATGCTTCAACTGTCTTTCTGTCTGGCATATCGTAGGACCCGACTATGGGATTTGAAAATTTTAGTTTATTCAGACTATGAGCTAGCACATGGGTATTACACATTGCACAATCCAGGATAGAGACAGTTACTAATGACTGGGCTAGTGGGTATGCTCCACTGAGTTGTTGTCGAAATGTTCATTGCAGCGCCCCAATCGGGGCAACTAAGTTTTAAGCACATTGTCAAATACCTACACCTGTATTTTACACTTAGTTGCAATAAAGTTTTGAATTTGAAATATGACGTCGAGCCCAACAACGTTTCCAAGACCATTGCTCGGGGTCCTTTTACACGCGGTATTAAAAACTTGCGGGTAATTTAATTAATTAAGTAACTTTGGCTTGGTCGTGTCATGCAGTGGAGCCGGGATGGGGTGGATGGGGCGGGTGGGGGGGCGCTACTCGGCTGCTGCTCCCGCTGGCCGGAGCGGCCGCGCTGGCTCTCGCCGTGCTCATGCTGTGCGCCTGCCTCTTCCTCTGTGAGTCACACATCTACTCTACCTACCTTATCTTACTTTTTATCTTTATGCAGTGGTCCAGTTGGTCGGATACTTGGCTTGCAATCGGCAGGTCGCGGGTTCGAGTCCGGCAACTGGACGTATCACACTCTAACTCGATTGCAGCAGACTACAAAATTGTTTGCATGGGAACTGTCAAATTGGTCCGTGGAATTGAAAGATAGACTATACTTGATCCCTAGACACTTTTGATATGTGTACTCTGTACCTTACTGCGTAGCAGCGTATACTTGAAATCCAAACTGTCATTTTGGTAGTAGAAATGACAGTTTGGATCCGACCGCCAAAAGATCTTTGATAAGACTAATACTAATAATAATACTAATGACGGCCGGCATGGACTAGTGGTCAGGACATCTGCCTCTCGGACAACAGTCGCGGGTTCGATTCCCGCCACTGACATAATTCTTTAGTGATGAGCTGAGGCATTTGTTATGTGCGTCTGGGTGTTTTATTTATCCATGTTTGTATTTAAAAGTATTAATGTAAGTGTATCAGTCTCTGGCACCCATAGTACAGCGTATCCTAGTTTGGTGTCAGGTGACCGTGTGTAAAAAATGTCCCGTTATATTTATATTTAACAAGCTGACCCGGCAAACGTTGTTTTACCAATATACGTTAATAACAGTGTTTCTCTACTATTATATGCATGTATTATATATATAAACCTTCCTCAAAAATCACTCTATCCATTAGAGAAAACCGCATCAACATCCGTTACCTAGTTTTAAAGAAGAAGACAAACAAACATACAGACAGCGGAAAGCGACTTTGTTTTATACTATGTATTGATGGCGGTGGTGCCGCTAACACACGTAACACAGAGAAAAAAACATACACAAAAAAATTTATTGACCGCACAATTTGAATCAACTTGTTTTTAGCTTCATCAGCGCCATCTGTGGTCTTTTATGTAATCGTTTGACATGTTTTTTTATCCAATTAGCCATTAAAGAGTAAGAGACAATATACTCTGTACCTTACCGTGTAGCAGCGTATACTTGAAATCCAAACTGTCATTTTGGTAGTAGAAAGTAGTTTTCCGGTCGACAAGAGATCCTTGATAAGACTAATACTTATGATTTTCTTCAAAAACCAGACAACAGACTCCAGCGCAAGAAAGAAGCGGATCTACGTCAGAAGCAACTTCTAGAGCAGGAAGTGCAGCTGCACCGTCTGCGGAACCCCCCCGGGGGCAACGACAACGCGCTAGCCGCCTTCAACCCCCACTACGGGGCTGATGGGTTCATGACCGGCGTGGACTTTAGGGCACTGCCCCAGGTGCCGCGGGAAAGCCTCAAATTGGTCAAGTGAGTTGAAATCGTTGTTTAAAAAAAACGCACACAGACAAAGTCAAAGTTTCTTTATTTCATCGTTATAAATGTTATAACATACAGATATACAGTAGAATAACACAAAGCTTGACGAACGTTAAAACAAAAGTAATCGTCCCCGGTTCGAATTAATTTCTGTTACTGGCCAGAAGAACCGGGAAGATTATACACATTATATTAATAGTTTAAACCGGGTATTATAGCGCGAAGATTAACCAAAGACAAGCATTCAGCTTACCTTCGTTGTTTGGCCGACGTTTCGACACAGTTACATGTGTCGTGGTCGCGAGCTGACTGGAGTACGGCTGCGGCGTCGTTCACTGGTTGGCCGCGAATCTCCTGATCAAGCTGAATGCTTATCTTAGTGTTAAAATCGCCTTATTTTGTAGGTTTTTTTCTCCTTGATAATGTAATGAATCGGCAAACGGAGTGTAGGACGCCCTCAGGCAAGGTGGACTGATGATCTACGCAAGATGGCTGGCAGAAGCTGGATGCGAGAAGTCGAAAATAGATCACAGTGGCGTGCAATTGGAGAGGCCTATGTCCAGCAGTGGACAAATATGGGCTGATGATGATGATGATGATGTCAAAAGGTGCCTTCAATTCCCGAGCTTATGGGTTCTTTTCCCTTAATAGGTTGTCAAAGATTTCTGATCTTGAAACCAGAGCTCGGAGAGATCGGAAACCAGAGATGCAACTATTTTATTCTATGGTCATTCGTCTTCGGAAATCGTTCTTATGCCGTTTTTTTTTTAAAGAAATCTCCTCATTAGTCAAAGATTGTGGGTCGGCCATGTTAGCCGTAGAACCGATGACCGTTTTGAGGTAAACGAGTTCTCTCATGGAGACCGCGTCTCGGCGAACGGACTGTAGGACGCCATCAGGCAAGATGGACTGATTATGACGAGTCAAAGTATTGCTGGCAGAAGCTGGATGCGACAAGCCGAAAACGGATCACAGTGGCGTGCAATTGAAGCGGCCTATGTCCAGCAGTGGACAAATATGCGCTGATAATGATCACGATTGCCTGATCTTACTTAAGTTCAGTCAAATATCCGGCTAACTGGACCACATACGCTTTATGGAATGATGATAATGAATCAAGGATTTAGCATTTAGCAGTGGCGTGCACACCATATAGGCAAAAATACACTGCCTACCTCAGTATTTTGGCTACCCGACCTAATAATAGAGTTATTGCTAGATCCTTTTTTTGTTACACTCACGACATAGGCTGACGAAGTCCAGCAGGCCTAACACGCGCCTCAAGAAAGATATGACATAGAACAAATACGCGCTCTGATTGGCTGTTATGTCACGCTTTGTGCGACTCAGCTAGTTTCAACAAATCACAGCGCTGTATAATGTGTGTGTAATTATGTCTTGTCACTTATTTCTTGGAGTGTTGTGCTAGGGGGGCTGTGTTTTGTGGATGAGTAGATAGGTACCTATATTTTGAAGACAAGTTACCTATACATAGGTGTCAATCCTTGGGGATTACTGCCTACCTTGTCGTAAAAGCCAGCGCACGCCACTGGCATTTAGCAACAACGAAGGGCGACGAAGGTGGAAACCCTTCGTTTCCCCCTACCCTTACCCTTCTTTTGTTCGCTGGATGTTTGGATGGTCAAAAGATATTGT
Source organism: Conopomorpha cramerella (assembly GCA_012932125.1). Lineage (NCBI taxonomy): Eukaryota > Metazoa > Arthropoda > Insecta > Lepidoptera > Gracillariidae > Conopomorpha > Conopomorpha cramerella. The sequence goes on along the minus strand of SJJU01026555.1, from coordinate 383 downwards.
GTAACATTAATAATAATAATAAATTCATTTATTTCAGGTAACTTAAGAATAGTAACAGATGTTAAATACTAATTCTAGGACCCATATAAATAAATACCTTATACCTATAAACACCTACACCTACAAACTGTAACATTGCAGAGCGCTGGGTCAGGGCGCGTTCGGCGAGGTGTACCAGGGCCTGTACCGACACCGCGCCGCCGACAGCGACATGCCCGTCGCCGTCAAGACGCTGCCCGAGCTCAGCACCGGACAGGTACGCCTCAGCACCGGACAGGTACGCCTCAGCACCGGACAGGTACGCCTCAGCACCGGACAGGTACGCCTCAGCACCGGACAGGTACGCCTCAGCACCGGACAGGTACGCCTCAGCACCGGACAGG
>SJJU01026554.1:0-10735 GCA_012932125.1 Conopomorpha cramerella | reverse complement strand
ACACAAAAGAAATCTATATCAAATCTGGATGTATGAATATGGAATAAAGTCAAACAATGATAAAAGATACTACTTATCTGCTATATGATATAGGTATGTAGTTTGGTTGCTATGTCTTATCACTCAGACAATTAAAAAAATGCACTATATAGGGACAGTTAACATGTTAATCCTTTCATGAATAGGGACACATAACACGTAGAGTTACATTCCCGATTTTGGAGTAACAGTAAAAAAAATCTACGATGTCCAGTTCAGTGAACCAAAAAAATATTAATTAGCAATAAAAACTACTGTAATATATACAGCCGTAGTATTAAAAAAACTAACAGATATGTAGTAGAATAAAGGAGAGAAAGTACAAGTAATTATAAGACAAAAGTAATCAGAAAAAAGTCGTTACTTCGGAACACAGTCTAATACTCGTATACCATGCCAATTATTTATTATACTGTCATAAAATGTTTGTTTATAAAGTATTTCTATAATTACGGTATCAACGGAGTCGCCAATATAATAATACCTTGTAGTTGTAAACATAACTGTAAAACTTATAAACTAAACCTATGAAAAAAATCTAGTTTTCACGTTTAAGTTTTTTACTTATTTCGTCTACTAAATCTGAACGAAAGGTCCAGAGACCATTGAAAACATATGGATATGAGAATTTGGGACAAACTATAATAATATAATATATAATAATATGCAGGGTGCATATTATTATTATTGCCCTCCTGAGAACATAAAAATGGCTGATTTATTCGCATTCGTTCAGAAACGCGAAGATTGCAAGTATGTTAACAGGATACGTGTTTCATGTGATCTAAATAAATGTTTATCAATCAATAAAAAAAAATAGAAGCATTGGACGTAAAGTTTAGTGCACTTCTAGTGTAGGTTTCATAAACTGGTCAAATGTACGCCAAATGCTCACAAACCAATCTAAGTTGATATACGTCAAATAGTTAGTCAATGGTTTAACTTTTTTATGAATACGACGGTCAATGTGTTGCCTACATTGTGTTGTTCGCGGTATTTCGGAACTAGAATCACAAATATCTCTGACTGTCTTAAATTATACTTATTTCAACTGCAATTCAAATGATTTATTATTACTTATTATTAGATTAAATCATTCAAGAAGGGACTCCAGGGATATTTGTATCTTTTTAGATTATTTTTAGGCATATGGAAAGAATGGATGAAAGTCGGGTGAGTAGAGGTCGCCCCAGAAGGACATATACAGACCAGATTGGTGATGTCCTGGCCGAAGGTGGCGTGAAAAGTACTCGAAACCGGAGGTCATGTATGAAATGGTGTATGAATGTAGATGAAGCGAAAGGGGTATGTCAGGACCGTGACAAATGGAGATCTGTAGTCTCTGCCTACCCCTCTGGGAGACAGGCGTGAAGTGTATGTATGTATGTAGCTGTACTTATTCATACAGTAGAATAGTTATAAGCGGTAGTTGGAAATCTGGCTTAACAGTACTCCCGTGGCTTAACATTAACACGTACATATATCAATTGACGTTAATATTATACGTCTCTGGATACTATATTGTATCCAGAGAAGTGAAAACACTAAAGTACCTCAGCCCTATATACCAATCCCAGAGTTAACACCATAGCGCGATAACATCATACTCTCTGGAAATCACAATCTAACAGTCAAACGGCTTTGGAACAAGATCCGCGCTTGTCCAACCCACGCGCGCGAGATCCCATCAATCACGCTCCGAGCCATAATTTCCTCATGACGTACCGACCGGCGAAGGGTTAACTTTTGACCGCGCCGCGCACCTATTGTCTTCTGGTGATTCTATTCTGCCCGGTCGAGTGTAATTATTGTGTTAGGAAATTATTGTTGGCAAATTAAATTGTGTGTTTGTTTACCGCGTTTTTTTTACATGTCAAAAACACTGTTATTTCAATAAACTGAAATGTGTGAAATGAAAGTTGTTTATTTGTTACAGTAATTATTTTCTATGTGTTCTTTTTTGGACTTTACCATAGTATAGATATGTTTATTCTAATGAATCCAAATTAATGTCAAACAATAAGTGTCTTTCGTATTCTTGTTTATTTATATTACAATGGAATAGTGTATGAATATTGAAAAAAAAATCACGCCTTCTTCTAGCTAGATTCAAAACTGTAATAATATTGGGAAAGGAGGGAGGGACGCTTCAAAAAGCTTACATTATAATGTCATAATGAAAGTCTCCGGCAAAGCCTCTTATAACCCCACCTACGGAACCACGCGACAACCATCGTGTCGGTATGCAAATGTTGGCGCATTTCGAAACGCGTCTATCGGCGATACGTCATCGTGAACTGCGCCTACACATTGGCCAGTTCTGGGACAATATAGTTACATATTCCTCTATGGTTATCTGTCCATTGCTGGCACCGATGTATCAATATTTAAGGAGAACGCATCAACGAACAGCAATCGAAGACGACCGTATCTATTGAGACACTATTGAATACGCAGACTTTGTCGTGGGATACCTACTAGAAGGATGTGTTCAGGAAAGTGAAACAGTATTATGAAAGTTTGTGTAGCACTGTCTCACTTTACTGGTTTAAACTTTAGGTTCCAAGTAAAAGTGGTTACTCATGATAGATAGAATGCGCGTGCTGACTACGTGTGACATGTACAATCATATCTAACATCTATGATAGATCGCTGGATATTGGCGCTATGTATGCGATGTAGAAGGTTTTGTTGTCTCAACAGACGATGTATATAAAAATAAAGTCACTTTTATTATTTAATTATTATTTAACATCATGAAAGTTATAACGATTATGAAACGCGTACCTATGAGAGAAAGTGAAATTACACTAAGGCTAAGTAAAATGTATATAAAGTACCTTCGAAGTACATTAACGTAGTACACAACAATATAATTCTAATTGAACAAATTGCTATGTAGCGCGTATCAAACGCTGCCGATAAATGGATTTCACTGAAAACAACAGATGCGTTCTAATTCAAAGACATGATTCATCAAGGTGCACTCGGAATACTGGCTGCTTCTATTACATTTCTAGGAGCTTCAATGTACAAGAACACTTGAACTTAGGACAGCCGAGCTCAGCACGATCAGCACTCCGATTTCGCCCTTTGTTTAAAGAAAATAAGACTCCATTTCGGATAAAGCTCTTGATTAAATGTTGTTGTTTCGCCAGTGGAAAATAGTAGCATTAGTAGCTCGCGTGCCTTCTCATCTTTTGCCGTAACAACGTACGATTAGTGCAATTTCGTCTTCAGGGCTGCCAGGCTTTTGAACAAAAAAAACTATTAAAAAAATAACTTCTCTCCATCATTCCAACGGTATGTTTTATCAAAATGACACTTTTGTGGACACAAAAATTAAGACAACAGAGGTTTTATTTGCTATCACGTCACACGACAGACGGGTGTACTCTTAACTATATTCTGTAGAAGGGTGATATGGAAACACGAAAGAGAAAAAGTACAAAAACAGAGACGGAAACATAAGTTATATTAAACCTAATAGACCAACATACCTTTCTTATAAATAAAATAACGGCTTCCAACAATTCGTCATTAGTGTAATATTGGAAATGCAAATCGTCAGTATCGATTGGTGCAATTGTCGAGATGTTGTTTGTCGGTTTGTCATTATGTCTCTAAGTCGAGTTCGCCCGATGACCAGCACTCGTGACTCCGCGGAATAATGGTGCAGGAAAATGACACCGAATAGTTTGAGAGGCCGCTCGCTTTGTGCAAATACGGCGATCTTATTGCGACCACAAGCACCCTGTAGGCATCGCTGGTGCACGCGTAAAATCGCTCTCGATCGCCAGGGTTGGCGCTACAATGTGCCCCCCTGTAGATAGCATAGCATATACTATGATGGTCTTCGTAAGTTTTATGGACGTGAGGAATTGAGGAAAATTGCACTACGTCATTCTTATGTTTACTAAAATGATGTTCTTTTATTTATTCGTTATTCATTTGTATTTGAAATGAACCTAAGTTAGGAGGTGAATAAATCGAAGTATAATTAATTTCAGCGTCAGATTTTTCTCATTTTTGCGTTTTACAGTATGTATATAGATACGTATTTACAAAGCTAATGTAAAAATACAAACACGGAAAAGTGCAATTGCATCGTAATGTAACACATCTATCCACCCAGATATGGTTTCATCCCCAACAGTTTGGTTTTCATCGCGATCCGTCGTCTGTCTGCCCGCTGGCAACCCTGTATCGACGCGTGCGCAGCGGGGTGCGGCATCACTTCCTCAGTTGAGCGGCGCCCGGGGGCGGCGGCGGTCGTGCCCTCGCGTAATGGGTTCACGAGTCCCGTTCCGACCCGCTATCATTACACACAGACCACGACCGATGGAAAAAACCTTTGCCAACAAACAGATTGTTCGCAAATAGGTGTAAAATGAAACTGGTCGCGTTATACTTGATCAGTCTCATTGTACGAGCCTTTCTTCATAACTGATTGGAGCTGCTATTGTCTACTAGGAATGGTCAGGGTATGTGGCGACGATGGTCTGATGATTGTACTTTTGACATTACCTAGCTGTGGTACAACTATCTATGGATTTATAGAGAACATACGATTATCAATAATATGTCACTAATAAGATTGGTGATTTGCTTGTCTAAATCTAGGTAAAGCTCAGTAACCTAAGGTAAACCAAACTGTTCGGTCCTTGCAGATACTTACCTTACTACTACCTTCCTATTTATAATTAATTTATAGGTGTCAGTCATATTGTTCTTGCTTCGGCAAACGACAAGAAAATATTAAACATATTAAAAAATTAAAAGTATTAAATACTAAGTTACACTTTTTGCAACCTTTGTTTTTCATATAAATTGTTAACCATATAAGTTCTAAGCTCAATCTTACTTAAAACTCAAAAAGCAAGACCTGAGAATAAGAGATAATTATCTCACCTCAATGTGGTAATTAATATCGCTATTTGCCAGTAAAATTGCCAGTTTTAAATTGATGCATCCTTTAATGCAGAAAATGTTTCTCATTAAGAGATAAGGCAACAGAAGATCGATTAGATGCCATCGCGGTTCGTACTTAATTAGACGTTTCTTAGTGGTTTAATGGCATTAATATCCTCTTATAGGTAGAAACAAGATGTCTAAAAGACTTTATTGGTTTGTAAAGTAATAAAAACATATTATTGCCTGTTTGATATCTGTGTGTGATGTTTCTAATGTGTAATAACTAGGTTGTTTTTTTCGTATTTTGTATTTACGATTTCTACAATATGTATCTTAACGTTTTATTTTATACTTATTGACATTTTATTGCACTGAGTTGTACAAAAGTTAAGTTCAAGCATTTACTAATACCGCCATAAACCATATAATCACTGTGTTTAGTGTCGCGTTTAGGAAAAAATCTACGGAATATAAGTTTATTTTTATTTACTCAATTGATTGGTATCTCCACCAAAGGAACATACACACCTATGGTATGTAGATCACCTCTCGAGGTTTAATTTCATCGAAGAAAAATGTGTGTACACACGTACATAACATCAGAAATACATTGCGAAACGCCTCAATAGAATCAAACCGTAGACCTCAAACACTTATCATAAGTCCCACATGTGTACCCTTAATATTTTTCATCATATTTTTTTGTAGAAAACAGACACACTTATTAATACAAGAACTAGTACTTGCAGAATCTGATATTGCGTCTAAGATTAGATGTAGAGATAGGTTTACTAACAATTTCCTTTTACGGCGAATGTACCTACAGATAGGTAAGCAATAATTGCCCATATCCTGATTTCACTGAGGCGACCTGATCGGCTTCTGCTGATTGAATGCAACTATAAATGTTCGATGTATTTATATTTGCTTGTTGTAGAATAGTCATGAGGGATAGCAGGATATTATACATTTTCTGAGTTTAATTAAAAAACAGATCGAATGACACATATTGTGTTAAAAATTTTCTGTATTATTTTTACTGAGCGAAATAGTCAATTCCCAATCGTATATGTATATGATTTTTTATGTTTGTTCGCGGATAACTTCGTCGAAAGAAGAGTTATTTCTTTTTTAAATTACTCTTATTTCCTTCATATAACTTACATGGAATCATCTTCCTAATTTTGTTAATACACTTCACGCCTTTTAATCCTAAGCGGAGTAGACAGAGGTACCTGCTAGGCAAATGCCCACGGTTCACAAAGCGTATTTAACCCAACTTGACAGGGGGTGAGCCCATCGCCGGTATAGGGTTTTGATAACTATTCAACAATCACGGAAGTATTTTCAGATGTTTATTTTTTCATACAATACTAAAAGCCCCTTGTCCTTCAGTATAATATTTTACGTGAAATCCGGAATAGAAACTCTGTTCACGTCTTTAAATAAACATTGTAAAAAAGAGAATCTCATACTTCATAGATAAACCGCGGTAGGTACAAGTATGCGTGCTCAATCGACCGTAACGACTGTCCAGTGAAACCTCAAAATGGCAGACTATTAGCGGCCTCTAGCGGGCAAAACCGACAATTTCAAACTGATTTATATCATCTGCACGTCGATGGCTACGAGAAAATGTGGGAATATTTTCACTGGTCGACAGAGCAGTAATTTGATAAGGAACACCGCGCTGCAAGCAACGATAACTTAATAAAATAGATACCGCAATTTTGTATTACTATGCAGATGTTTTTAATCTCTAGATGATACGGGGCGTTTCCGCAACGTCTGATGAATGTATTGTTCATGATTCGGGTGTCGCTACTTCAACCACTCCTAATCCTCTAGGAGCCGTATAAGACCCTGTGTATGACTATTATGTCGTACATGGACAACATTGAATTCCTAATTTTGTGCAAAGAATTATGAACCTTAAGTGTCGGTACCTTTTACATACATATATTTTGTATTAGTATTACAGAATTAAGCACACATATTCCTATACAAAAAAACCTTGATGTTTACAATTTTCTTCGTATGAAGGTACATTGGATCAAGATTTCACTGTTAAGTAGTACTAGCAGATTAATACTCATAAAAAGTGCGCATTATCAACACTTTGAAATATATTACGACGTACGGAGTTGAAATAGCAGCGGTACCTTCAATGGACGTTGATTACGTAATTGGTATGTCTATAAATATTTTCTAATCTAAGCTTGAATCATCACCGGTGTCCAGGCAACGAAATCGACAGTATCCTATGTAACTGGTTGTGCGAGAAAACTCGAGCGGAGGAAAAGTTGACCCACCCCTTTTTGATGGCCACTAGTTACTTGTAGCGTACTTGTAACGCTTAGACTTTTCCTAATAAATATTAAAAATATTAATAGTACGAGAAGAGAAAAATCTATAGCCACTTTGGTTTGGCCTGAAGGTTTGTCGGTATTAGCAAAGGTTATATGCGCAGGAGTACAGCAATGCAATTAATGTTCATAGTTTTATAGTATATTTTAACCCGTATGTTAAACTTATGAATATATAGAGCTTGGAAACTTAACATAGTTAATAAAAAAAACTCAGTAGTAAAAATGTTATGAGCTACGTTTCTTACGTTACTTGTTTTTAAGAAATGGACGTAAAGTGTTGATGTTACAGTAGATTGATTTGGACATGGGTGGTTTGCATAGAAAACTCCAAAGTTCGCTAAGGCTGAGATGTTTGAGAGTTTTGGTGCAAGATGTCATAAGTCTGCTAACACATCCCAATCACTCATGCCATCCTAGTACATCGCTCGCTCGCGCACTGTAACAAATTGAGATAAAATCACGGAGTAATCAATTCGTCACATTCGCACGTGAATCACTCTAGCCTAGTGAATGAGTCATCTCATAGTGTGAACTTTGGAGACGATGGAACCGGTCTGCCATCTTTAATTGCCGCGGTGTCACCAGGGTCAGCCTTTACGGCCCATTCGGCTCACTGACCAACAGATGTTAGTTTACTTTATTGCGTTTTCCCACGCTGCTCGCGATTAATTCACGCCACTTCATGCGAGCTTCCGTCACGTATGAGTGTGACATTAATTTTGAATATACAAGCGTCTCTCGTCTGTTGTGATTCACTTAATAAAATACGGTATATTACATTTCACCATTTGAATTCTCACGCGTAATGTGCAGCGATAACGGTATTATGAAAATTGCAACTTTTATAGTGCAGTAGTAGCGTTCAAGTTGTAAGTGTGTACTTAAAAACGGCAGACGCACTCGTGTCAACCGTTATTGGCCACTTTGCTGCAAGATTTCGGCATCTTTGTTACACGTTCGTTAATTTCTTAATCCTAATTGAATAAGTTTGTAAGGAGAAATCAGCTGTAGATAGCGGACGACTTATCTATATCGCGCAGGCGCAGGAAAACCGCTTACCGAGAACACCATGAAAGGGAAAGCAACTTAACGTGATACTTTTCTTATTGATTGGTCGCTGAATGATTGAACGTATGCGGAGTGTACTTTGAGATAGTGACGACTGAATATCCTGTTATCATTATTATTAATACGTTTGCAGTTTATTTGTTGTTTGGGAAAGGAAAGGGAAGTCACGTACGGCGTAATCAGTGGCATATACCGTAGGGAATGCGTAAAGCTTGGCTGCTAAGCGTTTGCAATCGATTTCACGGGATGAGATTCCAAACAGGTGATGTTTTGTTTGCATTGTCCGTGTCACGCGGATTGAGTAGCGGCGGCGGCGGCGACGTGTCGACAGCCCAGCCACTGCTGTTGGCGACACTGAGGAAGCGAAAGCGCGTCAATCGCGCCTTTTCGCTGCGTGACCGAGGCCATTGTTAGACAAGCGAAATAGGACAGACGAAGCCACGAAAAATGGAAGAATGACTGCGGCAGCGCGCTTCACTGGACAGTATTTATTTTTTTCGCAATCTCCCATCGTGACGCACCGCCGAGTCGCGTGCTACTTCGCTAAGTCACGACCGGCCATAATATGGTCATAGTGTTATTGTAAATTCAGTTTAGGTAGCGGGCGTATTCTAAGCTTTTACTGAGCAATTGCTCTAAGTGGTCGTGTCGCGCTTCTGGCACTAAGTGTCGCCCCTGATTGGCGAAACTAGTTGAATTATCGGCGAGATTTTACGGTTCTTAGCGAAATAGATTACCAGTCACACCGGATAGTCGCCATAATTATTTATTGTTTTAGGTTTTTAGTGTGACTTTGCAAGCATAAAGCGTTCGGCACGTGCTGTTGCGAGTGCTCTAGTCTAGATAAGCGGTTTGAACCTAAGACCTTTGCGATGTGGAAGGGTATTGCGCCACTGTGGACTGGTTGTTTTATTTATAGTGGTGGTGGCGCAGGAGCGATCACGAGTTGGTAATTGATGGTAGGCAGCGCGTGCGCCGCGCCCGCCGCGCCCGCCGCCCGTACGATGTTGTTGCCCAGGTATCTCTCCAGGAAATGACGTCACGTCCCACTTGATATGTCAAAGCGTGCACTCGAGTCAAATGACAGCATCTTTATGGCCCGCTCTCCCGCCAATCAGCAATCGTGTTTATCTAGTTTCATGATATTGGTGTCACGTTAATTATAATTAGTCGTAAATGTGGTAAAAGTCCGACAAAGCGGTATCCTCTCAATTATCGTGGAGTCGTACAAACAAAAGCTGCTAAGTGAGTTTTGTCTTCAGTGTCTCGTGTTGTTTTTTCTGTAATTTGCTGTCACTTTCCAGTGGATCGATGCGATGTATACTGCAATTTCGAACAATAAGAAATACACAATAGTAAGGTACCAACATAAACCTGTCAATTGTTTTATTTTTAGTTGGTAATCCTTTCCGTTTGAGTGGTTTCAAAAATTACGCGAAATGCCCCGATAATGGTCTAATGTTTTTGGTTTGAAATCTAGAAATTTTGATAAGTGCCGCGATTTCACTTCGGTCACGTAACGTCAAATTCAATTGTTTTCAATTTACCTGATGAAATTCAAAAAACGACAAAACGTTAGTGATCTAAACGTTTTTTGTGTACGTGCCTATCTTGATTGCGTAAGTCTGTTATTTTTTTGTAAACGGCCTAAATATCTTTTTTTTTTGTTATGCGCTTCTAAAATTGTAAATAATCATGTTATGCCGTTAAGATTTTGAAATAGCAATGGCGACCGTATGGCCTATTAGTTTACCTATAATAAACTAGCTGACCCAGCAAACGTTGTTTTGCCTATATACATTATTAACAGTGTTTCTCTGCTATTATATGCATGTATTATACATATAAACCTTCCTCAAGAATCACTCTACCTATTAAAGAAAATTGCATTAAAATCCGTTGCGTATTTTGAAAGATCTAGGCATACATAGGGACAGACAGCGGGAAGCGACTTCGTTTTATACTGTGTAATGATTACTCTCCTGAGTTAGTTCTTAAGATGTTGATTTTGGCAGCTGTCCCATACAAAGTCGTCTACATGAGCTTGAGTACCATAATTACATTTATACCGAAATTAGTATCTATAAAATATACATTTAGATTATTGGGTTGTCACAGCACTTCTCTATTCTAGACGGTTGGCATAGACTAGTCAGAGCATCTGCCTTGGTTCGATTCCCACCGACGACATGACGTGATGAGCTGAGGCATTTGTTGAGTGCGTCTGGGTGGTTTATTAGTCTATGTATATCAGTCTCTGGCATCCGTTGCATAGGTTATTCTAGTTTAACGTCAGGTGATCGTGTGTGAAAATGTCCCGAGATATTATATAGATATGATATATT
>SJJU01026514.1:0-11628 GCA_012932125.1 Conopomorpha cramerella | reverse complement strand
TACACTTCACGCCTTTAATCCCAAAGAGGGGTAGGCAGAGGCACTTGCTAAAGCAAATACCCACGGTTCACCAAGCGTATTTAACCCAAACGTGACAGGGGGTGAGCTCATCGCCGTTATAGGGTTCACACACCTTGTGGTGTGCGGGTTTCATCACGATGTTGTCCTTCACCGTACGAGGGTTGCGTTGCGTACATAGGCTCAGAAAAAGAGTCCCATTGGTACACGTCCAGTAGCCGGGACCTCCCGGTTACAAGTCAAGTATCCGACCAACTGGACCACAGACGCTAAAAAAATCTAATTTATTTAAATCAAATATAATCTTCTGGATTGGTCTCCTACCTGATTCCCCATGCCTGTAACAATGAGTTATCACCACATTATGAATAAATTATGAATGAATTCAGTTTTCGTAAAATATTATTGATTGCAATCTTCTAAAATGTACTTACGACGGGCCCGTTGGTGTAGTGGTCAGCATGTCTGCCTCTATTCCGTAGGGTCGTGGGTTCGATTCCCACCGCGGACATTTACTTAGGTGATGAGCTTTTAAGTACTTGTTACATGCGTCTAGGTGTTTTATTTATATAAGTATGTATTTAGAACAAAAAAATATGTATTTAAGTAAGTATATGTCGTTGTCTCAAGATCATATATTTATATACTTGATCTTTTATCGATTATCCCTAGACACTTTTGATGTGTGTACGTGCTGTGATTGGCTGCTATGTCACACATCGTGCGTGCTTAGTTTGTTTCAACCAATCGCAATGCCGGATAAGTATGTCTTGTTATGTCTTTCTTGAAGCGCTTTGCTAGGGGGGCATTAGGTATCCTAATAGGTTGTCTAAGTATTAGGTATATTGTTAGTGCCAACAGACGACGCATTATACATTTTAAATCTTTATTATAAAATTAATTAAACATTTTGTTTCCGCCTCACAAGTTTAAAACATTATTTATAATTTGTATAAATAAAGTTAAACATGTATTTAATACAATTATTTTCTATCTACATCGAGATTTTTAATCTCTAATTTGTACAATATTACAGAGACATTATGGTAGAATATTAGGATTATTCTATTTAAAGTATACGAAAAGTTTATTTTATATATTATGTATAACTTATAATAGTTGTATAACTATAGTATATATTTTAGTTGTGAATGTGAAATGACGAATAAAAATTACCTTTCGTAAACGCTTTAATATCGATATTTTTATATATACCAACTGTATATTTTATTTCTATAAAGGTCCTTAGACTAATAAATTAGCATTTTGTGCAGCTTCGCAACTGATATTTTTGTAAATATATTTCATTATATTATTGTTTATATTTGACATTATTCAACAATAATGTTTTTATTTAAAATAATCTCACACTGACTAGATTTTCACACCCTTTGTCTGTTGTTTTATTAGTTCAAACGTGGTTAGTTACAATATATAAATAATACATAATATAGAGTATAGTTCTGTATTTCTAAACATATATATATATATTGTGGGTTTCAGAAAATGTGGTTTATCGTTGTTAAACTGTTAGCACTACATTTTGATAGTAGAATATGATATGTAAAATATAAATACATGAATATCCTACTTATAGGTAATATCATACAATATACATACAATACATAAAATAATATGGCACACACAAAAAATAAAAATATAACACTACATAACATAAATACACATAATTGAATAGCTAATATTATAATATATTATATGTATATATTACGTACGTTGACTCTTATATATGAGTTATTTAAAATAAAGCATAAAATCACAATGTATAAATAAGTAAAGCACTTAATTAATAACTTATAAATAAGAATGTCATATATTAAATTTAATCTTACGATTACTTACAAAAAAGAGTAAAAAATAAATCTCTATCTAAAATAAATCGATAAAAATCTTTGGTACCTTAGCCGTATTTTGTTATTAACATTATTATCAAGCTTTTACTCAACATCTAAATTAAAACAACACTTTTTAAGTTAATAAAATAAATATTAAAAAAATAACAGGACAATATAAAGTAAGTACTCAGCACTTAGGTATTTTTTTAAGCAACCACACCACATTTTGTTACTGCAATAAGAAAAAATATCTTGAAAAGTTTTTACGAAGTCTTATAAAAAAGTATTCAATGTTATATAAATAAAAAATTAACTTTATTCCTATGTAAATAGTGCTTATTATGCTATAAATCGGTGAAGCCGTGTTTGTCCTCCATATTTTGCACGTGGTCGTCACCCTGGGTGCCTGTGATGACTTGGAGGACCCTGAAAGCCTTTGACTGTCGCGGGGGGCCCTCTTGGACGAATCTGTGGTAGTATACTCTGTAAATTTAAGGAAACAGATCCTTTTTAATGTTTTGAATACACCCAATGAAACTTTGAAAAGTGCAATGAAAGAAAGAAAAAAACTAAATATTTCGGTATGTAAAGTTTCTTTTTAAAGTTAATATCTGATAAAAAAAAATGTCTAGGCTATTTTTTTGTCAACACGTCGACGAGAGAGGGTGGGGGGTTTATCCTAGGCTGAAAGAGTTAACGAGGCTTTTTCAACATCTTAATTTTTGGATTGGTAGTTTGATTATAACAACGATGAAAATATTTTTCAGGAGAGATTGCTATGTTAGGTTTTATTTATTTTTTGTGGGTCTCAACAGGGCCTTGTTGTGCCTAGTATCACTGCGACCACTGCTGATCTATTGTGATCGCCGCCTAGTTAGTAATTTATAGTTCAGTATCAATTTTGAGCGCCTCTATAAAAGTAAGTACTTTTTCGATACTGATTTAGTTAGGCTAGGTTAGGTCCAAGCGCCGAAACACCTATTGCCACTGTGGATTATAATTGATAACTACGTGAATAGAGTCTAACCCAGCCTTTTCAAGCAAGATTATAAAAGTACCAAAAACAAAACACAAACATATCGAAATAAACTTACTAAGGTAAAGGCACTAATGCTTGACAGGGACCTAATAGTTGACACCATGTCTTAGTGTTTTGTATATAAATGACATATTTCAATATTATTTAATTGAAGACATTGAAAAATGGCTTTTATTTCCTAGGCACTAAGGCATGTCAACTATTACTTCCCTGTCAAGCATTAGTGCCCTTACCATATATAAAAGCTAAAGTTTCTATTAAGCGAATCACTGACATTACTTACTGAAAAAAAAACTTACATACCTTAGGCCACCTTCACATCTGTTCGTGTGTAAGTGTGCACATAGTGTAGTGCAACCGAAAGAAGTGTTACGTTAGCAAATTACAGGTGTCAAGGCGGCCTTACATTACGTAATTCGTAAACATTATTCAAGCTTGTATCGTTTCGTAAAGCTTCGAAGCGGTTCACAAATGAAATAGCTTAAAATTCAATTAATAAAGCTCATGAAATAAATACTGCTAGACTAACGTCCCCTTAGTGAAACTACAGTTAATAAAGAAGTTAAAAAATCTTGAATGTATGCGCCAGAACTCTGTCAGGATAAAATAGAATGGAAACCGGATCAATACACATTTTCTGGACGTCGAATCGTTCCCGGACACATTCTTGAACTTATTTTTTATTTTATTTATTTAGGACAACCAACAACCACATACTCTAAAACAATAAATTTGTGAAACTTATCTAAAGTTTGTGTACAAATTCTACTTTTTATTTATTGAATCAATTTGTGTGAATCAACTATTAATCTGCTGAAAATACAATCCTGAAACCTCTGCAACTAATTGGACTGGATTTTTCCCTCCTATCTGGTCTAAAGAATCTGGTCAGTTCTGGTAAGGTCCTCTAACGGCCCAAGGGCCTCCTAACTCGGCTTAACGACTCCTGTCAAAACAGCGCCCGGGACTCGCAAAATATCGAGCTGTCCAAAGCTGGAAATTGCCCCTAAACTTAAGGTTAGGAATGCACTGTTCCTATTAAAACTTGTTCCTATTGTTCAAGCTGCAGAAAATTCAACCAATCAACCGATCTACGTGACCAAAACACAATTAATATACTAATTTATTTTAGACAGAAATGAAGAATGTATTTTTTGTGATGAATTTATATGAGTAAGCCAATAACCACGCAAAAAAAATAGATTAGAATGAATCCAATGAGTTAATATTAAGAATCAACGAGAAAAAATATCTAAGCTCGTATTGCAAAGCGATAGGTGAATCTGTATTATCTGTAAACTCGCTGAAAGAAGCGCTATACTTAAGTATAACTTTGATAAAAAAAAAACATTTTTTGTTTACTTTGTATCAGTGCAAACAGGGGCCTCAGAACCGTCCGCCAAAGCTGAAACGAGATGTGCATATGTGAGCGTTTCATACTTGCTTGTGATTTTTGCTGCTTTGAGAGAAAAATTTTATATTAAAAATATCAGTAGAAATGTGATAGCCAACTTGTTTACTAAAATAACTTTGAGAATTTATGTCATTCGCTCATACATATTCGGGCATGTCGCGACTAACTCGTACTAGTTTTAATTTATTGCTTGGCAAACAAATCAATTGGACAAGTCCAACATAATACACAAGTGTACATTAAGTATATTGAAAGGGACCTGCTGAATAGGCGATATGACCATTGGTTTGTCGTATGTACTTATTTAAGACAACATGCTTAACATGCTTACCTTCGGTTTTGAGCGTCGTTTCCACCTCCCTCAATTTGAATAGGAATGATCCGCGTGTTGGACGAGTCCTGTTGGTTCTGGAAATTTCTGTTCAAGGTCGGAAGGTCATGCTGCGGCGTCGGATCGTCCATTCTTACCAACTGTGGGGACAGCACCCTCATGATCCTCTGAGTGGGCTGCGAGTAAGACTGTGGATTTGGCTGCGACCCAATCGTTATCCTCAAATGGGGCTGGTTATTTCTACCCTGACTGTTTCCGTTAGCCTGCGACTCGTCTTTTGGTATACTTTTCCTGTTATCAGATGGTTTGGTAGACCATGTTGGTTGAACTGGTTCGTAATATTTCGGTGGGCTGATTACTTCACGCATGCCCCGCTGCATTTCGTTACTTTTCTTCACCCATTCGGGTTCTTCAGTCACAGGCACTTCCCTGGGCGGAGTGTATAATTCCCTGGGCGAGTTGTCCAAAGGCCTCTGACACCACTCTGGAGGAGGTGTCTTCGTCTTCTCCTTGACCCAGGCGGGAGTAGCTTTTGGACTATCTGGACAGTAGTACACCGGTTCTTGTGTGACGTATACGATTTCTTTCTGGGGAGAATTTTTCCTAGGTTCGGGCTGCCTCGGGTTTCTGGGTGTAACTGGTATTGACATTGTTGATTGATAGCGAGGCTGTTCTTGTGGTTGGGGTTTGGGTGGTGGCGCGGGGGCACTTCTAGTTTCCTGAGTATTGTTGTTCCTCCACGGAGGGCTCATGGTTTCTCTAACTCTGTTATTATTGGAGTCGTTCACAGCCCATGGTGGACTGTATTGCTGTTGATTCAACTGTTGTTGCTGATTTTGATTCTGGATTGGTTTTTGTTGTGGCTGGTTCTGTATTTGATTGAACTGTCTGTTATCGTTATTGACTTGGTTGCCGGCAGGTTTGTTATCTCTATTCCAGGGAGGAATGTAATTCTGGTCAGATTGATTGTTATTCACATCTTGCCCTCTCCATGGCGGTGAGTACGTTGGCTGCTGGTTGTTGGGTTGAGAATTGTGATAAATATTTTGAACATTATCTGGTCCTTTCTGTCTGTTCAACGTTTGAGTCCTCCATGATGCAGCAGGGTCGGCTCGAGGGCTTTGAGCTGTTTGGTTCGTATTGTTGTAAATAACATTGTTATTATTCTGCACGTTATTATAAAGATTCTGTTCCTGTTGTTTGGGCGCCGCTCTAGGAAGTGTATGATAAACTGGGGTGTTGTTTTGCTGGGGCGGTACCTGGTTTTGGTTAAATGAGTTTGGTGATTGTTGAACCACTGGCGAGAACGGTCCCCGGTTGAACTGCTGTTGCTGCGGAGACTGCGGGCTCTGTACGTTCTTTGCCGGAGAGTCCCTCCTCTCGGGTTGATTCCAACCAATGTTTTGTGGGAACGAGGAACCGTTAATCGGTGACTGACCCGCGAAGGGCTGAGGGCTTTTATTGAACACCTGTGAATCTTGTCGCTGAAGAACTTCTCTTGCTAGTGGCGAGGAACTCATATTAGGTGAGTTGTTTTGATTGGCATACTGTGGTTCAGGCTTATGAACTGGGCTCGATGGTGTCTGGTTTGCATATGGATAGTTCTGCCTTTGAACATTCGGCTGGAAATTCTGTGGAGGTTGCTTCGTGAAACTCTGAGGCCCCATCTGCACGGTCGCCGGACTCGGCGCCTTCTCCACGAACTTCGGAACCGGGCCCATTTGGTCCATTTGAGCTTTTTCAGATTCCCAATGATAGGGGCTGTTCGTTTTCCTGAGCATTCCGATAGGATTCTCCGGAATTACGATCTCAGGCCTCTCGCCGGGCACTATTGGTTTTGGGTTTGGAGATTTAGATTTTGGTACTGATATGACTAGTGGCGGTGGTGGCGGCGGTGCGGGAACCTGAGGTGGTGGTGGGGGAGGTGCTGGGCCTCCTTGAGGATGGTAGTTCCCACCGTTGGGATACTGTTGTCCATATGCTTGCTCCTGTTCCTCCTGAGACCGCTGCCTATTCAGCCGGCGCGCCATACTTGGGGTTTTAATCTGCGACAAGTCCAATCCACCCGGGGTGTACGTGAATGGTTTCTTATCTTTCGTCATCATGGCGTTCTGAATACAAGCCGGTGGCTCCACGAATCCCATTGGCTGAAACGTCAGACACATACAATTAGGATCTCAAGAGCAAGTTGCAGTGTAAATCGATTTCTTTAACAACATTTTCAATTAAGTACATTCTGAATACGCAGGAAAAGAGCGGCAAGTTTAGATTGAAAAATATAAGTTGGCTGGATATTAAAATCCGCAATATCATAGCCGAAGTGCAATATCTTGTAGAGTTTACGGAGCCTGCTGATATTCAATGAGGGGTAAAAGTGTGCAGTTCACATTTTCTCAACATCGAGGCCAGTATTGCCTGAACTTTATGCATAACTGAATGCTGTTATGGAGCATTTGTTTAGCACGTTACTTGGCAGTGAATTCTGTAAAAATATCATCATGCGTAATCGAGTGTACCTAATGTGTAATAGCAATGAAATACTACTGTACTTGAACATTTTATATGTATAGATATAGATGTTAGGAGTAACACCCCCCCACCCGAAATCTGACATACATTATTTTTTAAACAGGCTGATATATACATACATACACTCATTTCCATAATGCCTATAGGGTAAAGAGAACCTTTCCAAGGCCACTTCTTACCTGACAGTTGCTATTTAGTTTTAAAAATGGACAGTCTATTGCCCAATATAGACATATTAGTACCCTCATTATACCTTAAGTTGCATTTTTCGCAATGTATTTTTTTAAATATATCTGGTATAATTATTTTTTACGTTTCAAGCGAGCACATTCTGACAATGTGAGGGTCATACATAATACACGTAGAAATACGTAGAAATGAGGTAAATGTCCCAATGTTTGACGCATAATGACAATGTCATCCATCTGTTCGTGCTTTGGAAATAGATGTCATTCAATCATCATTCAATGACCAATTTGAACCTCATTCAATGACATCGTAAAATGAGAAAAAAATAAGTGTAATTCTTCAGTAAAAAAGTTTTCGTTCTGTCTCGAACATTGGGAAATATACACACTTCACACGTCTTTTATTTTCAAAAGTAGGCGGAGGCACTTGCTAAGCGAATTGCCCACAGTTCAACAACAACACGGTTTAACGCAACGTTGAGGGAGGGGAGGCAGCCCGTCGTCATTAAAGTGTTCACACACCATGACAATGTTGTCACCGTATAAGTGTATAGAAGCTTACACAAAAAAACAGATTTTATTAATAGTTTAAACCGATGCCCGGATTTTTTTGTTGATAAAAGCCGCATTATCATTTTGTTTAAACCGGGTATTACGGAGCGAAATAAACCAAAGTCAAACTCGTGACCACGGCACAGGTGACTGTGTCGAAACGTCGAGCAAACAACGAAGGTAAGCTGAATGCTTATCATTGGTTTATTCCACTCCGTAATACCCGGTTCAAACTTTTGATATATAATGTCACTGCGCGATTCTTTCAAAAAGGATAAAAGCATTTTAACTCAATATTGTTCACCGGGTATATAGGCGCGAATATAATCAAAGACAAGCTCGAGCTTACCTTTGTTATTTTACTCGACGTTTCGACGCAGTTGCATGCGTCGTGCTCATGTGTGAACAATATTCAGTTATAATGTCTGTGCGCGTTTCATTCAAATGATCTAAAAGCATTTATCAACAAAAATCCAACACAATTCAAAACTCATTAACATTACGTTATACACACAACGTTATACGTTACTAATACTTTATGACTTAAACTCATTAATATTAAGTCATAAAGTATTAGTAAATAATACAGATACCTACATTGACCTGAGTTTTCCCGTAGTTCGGTATTCTGCCGATGTGCCCCGGCCCGCCGTACCTGGAGTCATGCCAAAGAAATATTTTATTTTTACTCGACGTCGTGTCACCGCAGATGTAAGTAGGTACTGAATAGTGAAAAGGCATAGGACGTTGCATTGGGTCAATACCGTCAATAGTTTGGCTCAGTGTGGCATTTCCGCCGGTACGTAGTAGAGGCGAATGACGAAAACTTATGTATGATCTTAGTCGGGTCCATTTTCTGGTAGGTATGTCCGAGAGCAATAATAGATGGAAAAATATGCTTTAAATCTTTTATACGACGTATAAAATTACCATTTAAAAAATGATTGCAGACTAGAAACAAGAAAATGGCGCCTCTTAATTTAGCATTTAGACTATGAATTCATGTAATAAACTACAAAGTAGTGCCTTGTGTAGTTTTATAAATAAAATTTTAAATTTAAATTTTATAAACTAAATTAAAACAAAATATAATCCCAGTTAGGCTCCGTATCACGACATAATAAGGTAATATTGTTTAGGCTGTGTGACAGTGATAGCGCTATACCATTTATATAGCGTCCCTGTCACAAAACTTGCTAACTAAATAATTCTTCTTTGCTATTATATGCATGATGCTTATTGCCGCCAAATGATCACGGAAATCATTGGGGGAGATCCTCGTCCAGCAGTATGTGGCTGAGCATGACTAGTACGTACCTATGCTATGCAAAATCCGTTGCGTAGTTGTAAAGATCTAAGCATACATAGTTAGTGACAGACAGCGGGAGTGGAGAGGCGAGAGGAAGGAGACGACTTTGTTTCATACTGTTTATTGATTTATATAATAAAATATTGTTTAGACTGTGTGACAGTCATATCATTTATATAGCGCCATCCCTGTCACAGAACTTTAACAAAATCACTTTAAGTTGTCATTGTAGGAGACCAGGTAGCCGATTGACGGATACCGAACGTCTTACGTCATTTGTAGCACACCATATTGTAGTGCTCATAGTCTAGTCGAGGGTTTCTCATAGTGGGGTTCGCGAACTCCTAGGGTTTCCCCTTTAGACGGTAGGGGGTCCGCGTAAATATTTACTTAATGGTGGCTGGTTGGCTATCAAGAGTTTGCGATTCACAATGAAGCGCGCACTTGGTTCTAAATAAGAATTAAGATTACATACATAGACTTCAAGCCTTTCTCGCAGAGCGGTAGGCAGAGACTACGGATCTCCATTTGTCACGGTCCTGACACGCCACATTCCGTCAGGACATCACCAATCTGGTCGATGATGTCCTTTTGGGGCGAACTCTACTCACCCGGCCCATTAGAGGTTTTTAGAGTCCGGGTGAGTAGAGGTCTGTATAAAATGACTCCTGAAATTGATCCAATTTGCGACAAGAAACAAGCCCACACATCCCATTAATATTTTTTTCCCTATTGTATTTGTTAACTCTATTTGAAAATAAAATTCAACCATATTTTCCTACAGATAGTTTATTTTATCGTATTTGAGGTTAGGGGTTCGCGGTTGTTTTAGAACTTATACGTGAGGCAATTAGTTTGAGTGACCCTGGTCCAGTCTAATAAGGAATATTTAGGTCTAGGTTAATTGGAAATAATATTGTCGTAACTATTCTTAGCAGGTAGTTACAGTTGGCAAGTGATGTGTCAGTTTTAAATACATTTTCCTTGGTAATTAAAACGTCATTAAGATTAAACTTTTTACAATATTTTACTCCTTCGTCCAACCGGCTGAGCAGGACCGTTTTCCGAACCGACCGACAGGAAAAAAGGAGGGGTTTTCAATTCGACCGTATGTTATTTATATGTTTCATCATCATCATCAGCCACATGACGTCCACTGCTGGAAGAGGGCCTCCTCCAATGATTTCCATGATAATTTCGGGGAAAATGCCAATAATCGCCACTTTTTTTTTAATTCGATTTATACTGTTTATTGATTTATAAAAAAAATACACTTCACGCCCCACTTTTAACCCCAAAGCGGGGTAGGCAGAGGCACTAGCTAAAGCAAATGCCCACGGTTCACCAAGCGCATTTAACCCAACGTGACAGGGGGTGAGCCAATCGCCGTTATATGGTTCAGACACCTTGTTGTGTGCGGGTTTCATCACGATGTTGTCCTTCACCGTACAAGAGTTGCGTTGCGTACATAGGCTCTGAAAAAGAGTCCCAATGGTACACGTAGTAGCAGTAGCCGGACTCGAACGGTTACAAGTCAAGTATCCGACCAACTGGACGCTGTTTAATACAAATCTCTTAATAATAATAGTATACCTACTTAGGTATACATTTCTTTTTATACATACTGTAACTGGCTTTTAATCACAAAAAAATACCTTTATGTGGAATTCAGGTACTGAAGTTTATCAGAAAAAAAACTTTTAACTAGTACCTACAATAATTTTATAAACCGACGTGTAACCATTTTTACTAAAATTTAAGCCTAACGTAAAAGTCTTATTTTAGCTAGTATATTTTAATTTCTTTTCTGCAAAAGTTATTTATTCCAGACTTTTAGGTAGGAATCGAATATTAAAATGATATTAAGCGGCTAATTGCATCTTTCAACAAAGTTTGAACGGAGCAAAACACCTACTGTTTGCTGATTAATTGTAAATCGAATTTATTATTTATAAAGTACCTAAGTTGTTATCGTTAATCATTGTTATTACCACTTTTTTTGTTATTATTTTATGTTTTTGTACCTAATTGTTTTTATGTTCTGACTTTATCTTTCTATGTTACCTATACTTGTTTGCTGATTCACCAATGATGTACCTACCTAAGATTTATCTGTGTTGCACAAATAAATTACTTTTCTTTATTCTGTAACTTTAACCTGACACGTACAGTCGGCCATCCAAGCCATACAAGAATCTGGTCTACCACCCTAAGGTTATAACTCATATGAATGTCATTAGACATTAAGGTTCATTTTTCACTTGTCACAATATCGCTGGCATACAGCTCGAAGAACATATGAAGCCTGTTAACGACTGAAGACGCGACGAGGACCCGACGCGAAGTCTCCGTAATGTGGTCGTCATGCCCCAGAAGGGGGGAGTTGGCAACAAAA
>SJJU01026507.1:0-13957 GCA_012932125.1 Conopomorpha cramerella | reverse complement strand
CATCCATAACTTTGCTATTGTTTTTCATGTCCTGTAACGTGCGGTCAACAGCCTCCACTGCTTTTTTGTTTGCCATCGTGCATTCATCCCACACGATGAGAGCACAGTCTCGCAGCACTTTTGCTTTTTCGCTATTTTTTGAGATGGCGTCAATGAAAAAGATTTCACCCGATTTAGATTTAACGCTGTTCACGCCTCGATTGTATATATTTGTTTGTTCCACAGTTGTTAGTTTTGGCTCATTTTCTCGAACCAAACTATTCATTTCGGAAATATTATAAGTAGCTCGTCTCAGCGGCATACTCCTTGCTTATTGTTGCGTCGCTCATCATCTGAGGAGAAGGAAGTCCGTATCCACCCAGAGGATTTCTGCCGATAGAGATCACGAAATCCTGAAGTTGTAATAAACCACGATTTTCTATGTCAGGTCTACATTCCTCAACATTGAGGGTACGTCTCTGAATCTCCCTCGTGATGTCTTCACAGAAGTTATGGCGGTACTTCTCCCAAAGATCACTTGGATTCGACAGGTTACAGAAGACCAACATAACAGCAAAAAGTTGGCGAAGTTTAGCGGCGTTGTCACTGATGCACGCCTCTCGCAATGTGTTATCCCATTTAGAATCGTCTTCAAGCAGATGTAGTGCTCTACATGCTGCTTGGTAGGTTGGATAAACTAAGCCGTCCACAGATTTAAGGCATTCGACGACGGTCCTCGTACGTGATGAAGTAGCAACCGTAGAAAGTATCATTCGCTATTGCTTGGATGTACTGTGTACACCCTACCGAGTACGTTTTCTCTAAAGATGCCAGTAACACCTTCTACGATACTACCACGCTTCCTACGATTGAAGGCGCCACGTTGTTTGTCGAACGTATAGTATGATGGCACGTCTTCGTAGAGCAATGTTTTAGCGAATTCGTCATCATGGCAGAGTTTGAAGAATGCCATTAACGTCGTATTTTTGGATCATCGACTCTATCCCTCACGTTATTCAAAGTGAAGTAGACGCGCTGCCCATTCTCGAGATGGACAGCCAAATGAGTAACAGGAGGAAACCTTTCGTGTATAGGAAACGACAGGATGCGTCAAACTGCTTCCGAACTGCTTACATATCGTCCAGATTGGTACCGCAACACTTCGTCGTGTTCGTTTTGTACCCCGAATGTCGCTTGGTCGCTGCCTTTATGTTTGCACATATATGTATTTAATGGACTGGACGCTGCTACATAATTCGACGTTTTATAGACACTCGCTCCCCGCGCCCCGCGCCTCGCGTCATAAACTCGCACGCGCCGCGCGCCAGGCGAAAATGCGATCAGAGTTTTTGATCAGTACTCCGTCATTTTACTACTTCTAGCGATGATTTTTGGTATACTCTTCTTTTAGATGTATTTGATTATAATAGTGTAAACAAAATCTAAATAAAATCACCTCATTCAACATAATAAGCAGCTAAACATGCAGATACTCGAAAAAATAAATTAGGTTTGTATGGGGGCCACGTCTTATCATAATTGGAGCTAGAATTTAAATAGCCTATCCTGTGTCCCAGATGTCTATATGTTTTTATACCAAATTTCATCAAATTCGGATAATTGGTTTAAGAGTTATGGAGGAACATACATGCATACATACATACATACATACATACATACACACATACAGAAAAAAATTCTAAAAATCGTGAAATTAGTTTCAGTATCATATATTGAGCCTATAAACACAATATCTCTGAAAACAAACTAACTTACTCCATGACCGACCCTTACAGATTTATTATTAGTATAGATTATAGAATCTGTTGTTAATTCTCAATTCACAGAATTTCTTTCGAAGGAGAACTTACTTAACCCATTCCAATCTGGTTTTCGAAGTGGCCACAGCACTACCACAGCCCTTCTCAAGGTCACAGAGGATGTCCGTGCAGCAATGGAAGCGCAAATGGTCACGGTGTTGGTGCTTATTGATTTCAGCAATGCATTTAACGCCGTGGACCATGACATCCTCTTGGCCGTTCTCACACACTTTAACGTCTCCGATAATACAATAAAGTGGTTCTCCTCCTACCTCAGTGGTCGTCGGCAGGCGGTTCGAGCTGGTCAGGATGTCTCTGACTGGTGCGACTTACGAGCTGGCGTGCCGCAGGGTGGGATTCTCTCTCCTCTTCTCTTTGCATTGTTTATACATATGATAACTCCCAATCTTCGTTCTCACTACCATCTATACGCTGATGACCTGCAGCTTTATGTGACCGGTAAACCAGATGACATTAAGTGCTCTTTGGAACTTTTAAACAAAGATTTGGAAGAGATTTACAATTGGTCATCCAGTTATGGTATATCAGTTAATCCTGACAAGTGCCAGGCCATAATCATTGGCAGCACTAAACAAATACAAAAGATTGATCCCTCCAGTTTAAGCTTATTGTTCAATGGCATTCCTATCGCTTTCACTCCCACTGTCACTAATCTAGGTCTAGTCATGGACAGTCAGATGGATTGGAGGGCTCATATCGAGTTTGTTAGCAAAAAGTTTTACGCCTCTCTCCACTCAATAATTCGATATAAAAACTTCCTCCCTGAGAAAACTAAAATATCCCTAGTCAACTCCCTCCTTCTTCCCATTATCGATTATGCTGATGTGTGCTTCCTAGATCTTACTGAGGAACTCCTCAATAAACTGGATCGTCTTCTCAATACTGGCATCAGATTCATATACTGCTTGAGGAAGTATGACCACATTTCATCGTACCGCGCAAAACTCAAATGGTTACGAGTGCGGGAACGCAGAAAGGTCCGAATCCTCTGTCTTCTGTACAATATATTATTTGACCCTCGAACCCCCCACTATCTAAAGGCCTCATTTTCCTTCGTAGCATCTAATCATTCACGTAATCTTCGCTCCTCGAGCAACCTTCTACTTAATGTCCCCACCCACAAATCTGGCTTCATGTCAAATTCCTTTGCCGTGACTGCTGTCCGACTCTGGAACTCCCTCCCTACTGATGTCAGAAGAGCCCCCTCCCGTCCTTCTTTTAAAAACCTCCTGAAGATGCACTATTTAAGTTCTTATAATGACTGACTTCCTATGTGTCTTTCATCTATATATTTATTGTTGTAATATGTATTGTATTGTATGTAGTATGTAATATTAAATCCTATTTATGTACGTACATTTAATTTAAATTATATGCGTACATATATGTATTACAGTAGTGTTTACATGTATCTATTGATATTTCTGTTTAAATAATTTTACTTAGTCTGAGTTTAAAGTTTTTCCTTACTATTGTTATTGTAATACTGACCCGCAACTTTCTTTTTTCTCCCATGTTGTGGGGTTGACTGGTAGATAATACTATAGTATTAAGTCCGCCTATTGTACTGTGTTGCAATGAAGTATTAAATAAATAAATAAATACAACTATGACCAGATTTTTTAGAACTTATTCTCCCCTTGATCTATCTTGCCAACAAATAATGGTACCATGATCCCTTTCATGACACGCCCTTTACAACTTTCGGGATACATAACTTAAGCAAAATTTTAATAAAACGTGTTTCAGATCAATTAAAACAATAAATAAAAAAATGTAACTTGGCGGAACGTAGTTCGCCGGGTCAGCTAGTATCTTATAATAATCAACTGCCGATGAGAATTTCACAACGAAGTACGCTAGTGCCGTTTTTACCGAGAGATCGCAATTGATCGCAATAATAATGTCCAAATAAGAGACTGAAAGTTATGTAAAAAGGTACTTGGTATCCGTTTAAATATTTAAATGCACTCATTAAATACACCGACAATTAGCTAAGCCATGTTATATTATGGTTTTTATGAATGATGGTAATTATAACCCAAAGCCTAGAGCATCGCCGCAAGGTTGCGAGCCTATCTGTCTTCTATCGGGTGCATTGCGGAAAGTGTGCTACGGAGTTGCATAACCTAATACCGCCTTTCCCGTTTTTCAATAGGACAACCAGGAGAACGGTAAAACGTCATCCATACCAGGTGGATTTACCAATTACGCGAATCAAACGGTTTGCGTCTACTTTCATAGTGCGAACCGCCAGGATATGGAATGACTTTCCGGAGTCTGTATTTTCTGCGCAGTACAGTCTGAAGGTCTTAAAGTCGCGGGTGAATAGGTACCTAATGAACAAGTGTGCTCCATCGTAGACCACATCGCTGCTTAACATCAGGCAGGGTGGTAGTCAAACTTCATAGTGATAAAAAAATACTTTTAGAGCCGTAGGTACAAATAAAAAAACTAGCTATCCGAAGCAAAAATAACATAATAACATAATAAGCTGAACCAAGCCAAAAACAAAATAATGAAAGCGGGGTAATGCTCCACAGTACACCAAGCGTATTTAACCCAACGTGACAGCCGGTGAACCCATCGTTGTTTTAGGGTTCACACACGTTGAGGTGTGCGGGTTTCATCACGATATTTTCCTTCACCGTAAGAGCGTTGCGTTGCGTACATGGGCTCTGAAAAATAGTTCCATTAGTACACGTCCTGCAGCCGTTCTCGAACCCGCGACCTCCCACACATCAAGTGATCACAAATGTCCGACACCTAGACCACAGGCGCTGTACCAGTACGAGTAGACCTGTAATAACCATAGAATAAGTGATAGCGCGTTTATAAGTAAAGGGTCTTTAGTATTAGCCTCTCAGACGCAAATACTCTTAAATTAATTTTGATTTTCACTGACCAGGAATAACTACGGGTCGTTAACTAATGACTGCTAGTTCCGAGTGTAAGAAACTCATTATAGAATTTAAGACGTACATATAATATATAATCAAAGCCATAAAATGCAGCGATTTCATGGCCCATTATGAATTATATCTGTGCACTGGCGCTTGCGCGCGGTTTCGTCTGCGTAGAATAAATTTATCCAGCATTCATGCAAAGATTGTATCAAGAACATAATAATTTAAAACAAAATGTACTTTACGCTTTTTAATCCCTAGGCTAGGTACTTTCATCATGTTTTTTTTTCAATGTATGAGCGTTCCATAGCGTACCTATCTACATAGGCCTTGAACAGGGACCCGGTACAATTGATCTCTGAAAAGTATAAGAATAATGAGTAAGAAATGTATGGTTTGCTTTCAGATAAAAAAGTAACAGACAGACAGACGATTACTTTTGTATGTGTACTATTAGTGTGGGTTTAATTTAAAGTTTGTGTTCTGCATAGTGAGGGTTAGTTCGACACTAAACGAGCGCTCTCGTATAGCCGTAAAGATTTAACGTTTCAGCTATGGCAAGGGTTTCATGCTATAGTTTTTTTTATCTCTTAACAACTTAAAGAAGAAAAGAACGGACTTCAATCAGTAGATTTTCTTAAGCGAAATCGAGGAGTAGCGATATATCTGATCTGCCATCATCAAACCCTGACTCTTTGAAATATCTTCTTTCCGGCAAAAAAAAACATAATAAACGACAAGAAAATAGTATAAGAAAAACATACAACGTGGAAAATAATAAATATTGCATATCAGGTGTATTTTTTGCAAATACTATACACGAGACTAATAAAAAAATATCTAACCAATAGAAGTTGTTATTTTACTTACGAATGCTAGAAATTGGGATTATTTTCTAACTCTATGCCGCTTCCTGCGCGGATTTCAGACACGCTTCGAGGTAGGTAGATTACAATGAGTAGGTGACTAACTACCTCTCTCGGTATGTTTAACTCACATTATCACCACATCGGGATTTTACACGTACCATTTCACACTACTCTGTTGGAGTAGCGATACAACATTGTCAAAAGTTTTACATACGCGCGCGGAAACCTTGACGAAAAAAATACATCCATCTGCCTGTGCACGCGCAGCTCGACTAATAGGGTGAAGGACAAACTAGCCCACGCACGTGACGCACGCCTTCTTCGTCCCTCCCTGACACGCCACCCCAACCCGCGAGCGCGAGATTTTGGCAAATGACGAAATCTCACACTTGTTTCTCTTTTATTCTTATTAGTTTAAACAAAGATAGCAAATGTTTATTTCCTTTTCTCGTCGTCGCTACGTATACGTTTTGAATCAAGAAGACACGAGTATTTTACTGAGGACGATTTGGCGCGCGGCGCGGTATGGACGTTCGTTGACCTAAGAAAAGTAACTTAATAGCTGTTAGGAAAGGACAAGACAAAAAATATTTAAAAAAATAACCTATGTTTTATTGTGCTGAAATGCATTCAACTCAGTATGCAGTTTAATGATTGCTACGTTTATTCGTTAACACGTTATATTTGTAGTCGAATAGAGAAACTTCCTTTTCTGAAGTCGCTTAAAAATCTTAACGAGCCGTTTTTAATTGCAACGAGTGAGAAAGGATGAAGGGTGACTGCGGGGCGCCTACTGCACTAGAACAGCCTCTATTATTTAAACTTCAGTCTTGCAAGTTCCCTTCTACGTGCCTACTAGTTACACACGTTACGGAGAAGTCATTTTAAGTTAAACATTAACGCCACTTTACCTGAACCGGAATATCGTATGATTTGTCCAGTGGAAAGATCACTTGATGAAAGTTTACTTTAGTTTCCGATAACTTTTACCTGTCACAAAACGGTTCGCAGCATGTAGGTAAGTGAATAGAGTGTAATTTTGTAACAAGCAGTGGAAACTTTTTGTTCAAGCACCAACATGTCACGTATGAACGTTTATAAGGTAAGTATATTTCTTTTTCACAAATTGTATTGTAGATTAATATTTTAATTTAATACACGTTTGACATTCTCCTATTATAGATGAGAGTGTGTATTTTTATTTTCGTAAACCTTTTGACAAGATAATATTGAACTGCACAAAGAAAGTGGTTCAGTTTCAAAATATTTTCTGTCACTAAGACATCAATAAGGTACAGTAATTATTATGTTGTGACAAGTAAAAAAATCTAATGACAATTTTATACGAGTTTCAACTTTAGGAAGGTAATCTATATTCTTGGCGGACTGTCCATTACAAATCACCATTGACACGCAATGCCCAAATATAGAGTATATACCTGAGGATGAAACGTAGGAAAGTAGTATCTTTGCATAGAAAATGAGAGGGTTTTGCGCGGAACTTCCTCACGCGTGACAAGGATGCGTTTACAGCTAATTGTGTCATCGAGGAATGCCCAAAGGGTTCGGCCGTAAAAGCGAACAGCCGTGTCGAGGTGAGATTGCGACCACCGTATTACAATCTACGAGCACCTCCGCAAAGCCCCCGTGCCTTATCTCTGTATCCGGTGTCATGCTAGGAGACAACTAATAGTTTTACCTGACCTCGTATTGTATGAGAATTTTCACGGTCCATGGTTCAATTCACGCAACAGACACGGAACTAAGCTCAATAATTTTTACCGGCCATGTCAAGTTACACACTTTTGGACTGCTTGAGCCATTTTTGTGTGAAAATTTGTTAAAAGTCCTTCGTGATGATATAGTGTAGAGTTCTCAGGCTACTCAGGTTTATTCTACAAAAGACGTTGTATCACATTATGCACCGGCGCGGCATCTCAGGCCCATCTTCGCGTAATAAGAATGAGTAGTCTTATGAATATTTTGTCGAGACAAGACAAGCGATTATGAAACAACTTCCCTTAGGCGTTATCATGCTGAAACATTATGTGAAGCCTCTAGGACATGCTGAACTCTACACTTTGTACTTTAGCACGGGTAGTGAAGTTTGAGTTTGGTAAGATCGAGTTTACACGATCGACTTTATCAGTGCACACGTCATCGTCAGTCGACAATGCTTTATGATACGCCACAGCGCCGTTTTGTAGGTCGTAAAAAGTTTTTTTTTATGTAGCTTGTGTTGTTCCCCACTGCTGGGCAAAGTCCTATCCCGATTTCCTCCAGACGTAAAAAGTTTAAAAAAAAATATTTTTATTATCTAGCAGCAGCTATTGGTTAATTTGTGAAAGTTTTAATAATTTTAGTTTAAAGATTAAATATATTGTAGAAGAACCCATGGTGGTAGTAATAAAATGAAAATGCGAGCTAATGTGAACGTTCTCCTGTATTTGCTGCTTCATCTTAATTGCTACATGTTGTTCGGTAGGTGATTGGTACGAGAAGAGGAAGAATAATGTGCACTTGTTTTTTTACAAAGAAAAAGTTATCTTCAAATAGCGGGAAAAAACGGAACTATGAAAAATGGTTTGTTATGAAATTGGCTCTAGGTATAAGTACATTAAATATTGAATGATTGATTGATGAGTTTTAATAGTAAAAGTAGACTTGAATTTTATAGGCTAAAACCGTAGCAAATAATATACAAGCTCAAATTGAAAATGATATCGAAACTCTTAAACATAAACTTCTTTTATTGGTCATTTTGTATGAAGACCTGATTTTTTTTCTTTTTTTACATAGGGTTTCTTGGGAAAAGTTAAGTTAGTGACTTTGTGTAAATACCTGTCCGTCGGCAGAGATGCTTTACATGCTGATAAATTATTAGAACCTAAAACAACAGGATTCAATTGAAAGAGACAGAAATTAATGAACTTTCTGTCTCACTTCCAATTACGATTACTTCCGAATTGCCCAACAACTAGAGCAATGTATCATAAGATAATATTACTTAAGCATTAAATGTTAGCTACTTGCAATAAATGCAATAACGTCGTCGTCGTTGTAAGTTTTTATTTAATCTTTAAGCGCCAGCAGCAGATTTTCATTAGAAACTTTGAACAAGAGACTTTGCGACGAAGTTTTTTATAATGCAAAGCAAATTTTATCACGACAAAGTTGAGTAAAATAATGTTTTTTCATGAAAAATGCCACGCTCTGCGTTCGCGATTGATAAAAAATATTGTGTTGTTTGTTTTTTTTTTTACTATTATTTTCGCGAGATGAAACATGGATTGTACCGACCGTCGCGTAATGTATTATGTTGGCATCGAATATTGAGCTGAAATGTAACAACAGCTTCGGGTAACTTGCTTTACACATGTTGGCGTTGCAGGTCTATGAGTTGGGCTGAACGAAAGCTGTATGTGACCTAGATATGTCAAGCAAGTTTCGACGTTAGCTACAAAAATGCGTCATATTGTTGGTATCCGGAATTTTGCAGATAATCCGTCCAGCCTATTGAGACCTCCGTCCGAAATAATGTTAAAAGAATGGCAATAAACAAAATTCCTTAAATTGTGTTTACCACGATACGGCCAGCTACCATTGTAAAAACAAATTGCTGCTGGAAATGCATTTTCTGTTACTCCACTTCGCTTAGTTACTTTGAACAACACACACAGGACCCATTGGAATCAAAAGGTTTTACTTCGTTTTTTTTCCAGCCAAATGAATTCTTTTATACTTACCGCCGTACGGACCTACCGATAATTGTAAAATGGCGCTCTCTAGGAACAAAGGAAAACGTACAATACTGTCGCATCCTTCCGGC
This sequence comes from Conopomorpha cramerella, assembly GCA_012932125.1. Lineage (NCBI taxonomy): Eukaryota > Metazoa > Arthropoda > Insecta > Lepidoptera > Gracillariidae > Conopomorpha > Conopomorpha cramerella. The sequence continues at coordinate 4,533 of SJJU01026507.1, read as the reverse complement.
CAGGCATGTTCATCAAAAAGTTTCATTGGCTGCACGGATTTGGAGGATTATCCTTCCATTGGCTGTGCGCTCGTTTCTTTGATGTAATAAGCCGGTTCAGAAACTCGGCTCATAATCTGGTGGCAGCCCTAACGAAGTCAAGAGGAGATGGCGCGACAGATAGCCGAGCGCCAGACGTCAATCACCCGCCTTTTTAGGGTTGACACTCGAGCCCAGGATTATGCGGGCGCGCTTGCTTTTTGTTATAAAGTAAGGAGAGTAATTTGTTATTCACTCATCCCTCGTTGGTTTAATATTATAAGTATATTCATGTCTTTGTACCCACTCGGTTGTTTACAGTAGTATCTAGCTGATCTTCATTAATTCCATATGCGACATATTTACAGTTCTTTTAACTGTAAATACTTTACTTCTTGGCCTTTTGTACAGATACTAATACAAGTTGTAATTTCTTCATAAAAAATTATAAGAGCGTCTGTGGTCCAGTTGGTCGGATATCGACTTGCAATCGGGAGGTCCCGGGTTCGAGTCCGGCTCTTTTTCAGAGCCTACGTACGCAACGCAACGCTCGTACGGTGAAGGACAACATCGTGATGAAACCCGCACACCACACGGTGAGTGAACCCTAGGTATAAGGGCGATGGGCTCACCCCCTGTCACGTTGGGTTATATACGCTTGGTGAATCGCTTTATCTGCCCTCCCCGCTTTGGGATTAAAAGGCGTGAAGTATATATATATAAAATAATAACATTTATTAGTGTTACAAGCGTAGTGTTTGAGTACATACATATATATCTCGTAAGGTCACGTCAAAAAACAACGTGTTTTTTTCGTTACGAAAAGAACTAACCTTAATAACAATTTAATAGTTATTAGTAAGTAGGTACATAATAAATATGTATATTATATGGTGACTATGAAACAAATGATAAATTTGTGTCAGGATCATAGTACACGTATCTACTTTTTTTATTTTTGGAGACTTATAAATGAGTGAGATAGTGCTACAACATGACACGGCTGTCAAGTATATTCTAAAAGCTAACGGACTGTACTCAGAGACAGGTTTTTTCTTTTAATTTGGGCAAAAAAGTTTCCGAATGCTCCATCCAGTGTGAAAATATTTGATTTCACTTCAATGACGTCAAACTTCGTCCGCAAATCGCTGATCAAAATAATCCCGGCCAGAAGGTTAAAGAATAAAGCAAACAATTCGTTAGGAAGCTTTGCATGAATAATTTTTGCAGAACTTAACGACGACGGACCGAAAATCTTTCTTCATATTTTTTTTCTACTTTTGAATAGAGCTTAGAACACGCTAAAAGAAATCGAATCAATGTTTTACGCTTGATTTGTGGCGAAACCTTTGGCAATTCTCACACGAATGGAGGTCACAAAATTGTTTTAAATTGCTAACTGTTCATAGGTATGAACATATTCAAACCATAAAATTGGGTGAATTGGTACTGCAAAGTTAATAACGGAAAATTGGTTAACGAAATAATAATTACCAAATTATATCCAATATAATTACAGTGTAGGACGGGTTTTATTACTCGCAATAATTATAATATGGAATTAATTACCAACGAGTAACCCGGTACAATTTACATGTAATACGAGTAAACGTTTATTTTCACCTGAATCGTAACACCAAGGCTCAAATCTCTCACACGATACTCCTCTAGTTACAGCGTTCACTTTCCTACGCATGATAATAATATTTGAAAGAGATAACGATAGGTCACGTGTCACGTGTTGGCCACGAGTCCAATGAGCACTTGCCGACTATGATACGGTGGCTGACATATACCTTGTTGTTGTCACTCTTTCTAGGTAAAAAATATAATTCCACGTGTTACTGAGAAACAGACAGAATGAATTCTTGTCAAACTGCACTGCTAAATATACCTTTGGCATGCCATAGTGTACAATAACAAGAGAGAATATCTGCAACGATAAAAACAAGTTTCCAGTTTCATTGTTGAGAGAGTTAGAGCCAAGTTATTTCGGTCTGTCCACGTCGCCGTATTAAAAAGTTCTAAAGGTGAACTGCACGAAGCACTTTAGCAGAAAGCTGACCCGGCGATCACTTTGCTATCCATAACAATGCTCATTATACATGGGCCCTACCTCATTCCACGTTGGCCGTTTTTCAAATACTTCCCATTTTTATACTACCAACGGGCAACGCTCGACTCTGAATTGTTTTTATCACGGTGTTTAAAAAATGCGAAATATTTCGTTGGGCGTCCGTTTTGTTTGTGGTCTCATGAATTCGTAAATGAAAACTTTCACGTTTGAAATGTAGATTTCGCGAATCGCAGAACACCGGCGGATTTTGATTGAGTCTGCATATTTACTTTTGTACGTACGTAGGTAGGTTGGTCCACGACAAAAATAACATTGTTGATGCTATCTCGTATTCGAAATTATACTTTAATTTGTACTTGTTCGTATTAATTTGAATATAGATTGTTTAATTAATACAAATTGCTATTTACGAAACGAAAATACTCGCGTTATTTTTTTTTATGAATAACATTATCACTCCCGCAATACACATTTACAGGTATAAACAGAATTGTAAGCAAGTAGATAAGTGCGTCTCATTTCAACACTAAGAGTAAATGTATGTTAGAATGAGACAAAACACAGCTTGATATTAAGGGGTTTAGTTTAGCTACGGCAAAATTAAGGCATTCACACAAGTGCGGCGGTCGCCAAACAAATAAATGAACTTCTGATTCAATTTGTTATCTGTCCCTTTACACATTGTTTCAGGAAAACCTAATCAAGCGGACCAGGAACACAATGGAGTACATTTTCAATATCTTTTAATTAAAATCAATCCGTTCTTTGTGTGAATTTCATTGCTTTTTCAAGGAGGAAATATTAAGTGAAGATAAATGTTGATGATATTTATTCGGAAGAGTTATGCTACGTTCGATTTAACTCCCTATACCTATTATAATAAGTTTTATTATTGTACGTAGCATCATTCCTGATTGTAATGTCGCTTTGATGTGCAGTCTCTGGGTTGCTTTTCAGTCCCTGTTCTTCACGTTCGTATGGTCCTTGGCGTAAGCTCATGTTATTCTGTACGACATACGACAAGTCAACGTATCTTTTCTTCCAGCTTAACCCTTTTGTGAATACGTCGTGTCTGTCTTCGTGATAAGAATAAATCTTCTGTAGTCTTTTTTAATGTCCCTGAAAGTGTTCAGTTTAATTATACTAATAAAATGGGTATACACCACCCACCACCCACAATTAGCTCCTCCTCTTACAACTTCGATAATTATAGATTTCTATTCTGGTTTCAAGTTCCAATCTGTATTGTTTCTTGGGCCATTTTCTCTTTCTGTCCTTATTCAATTGCTCTCTGAGGTAGCTTATTATTAGCTGCACTTACCTTTTACTGTGTTATATAATGTTTAGTATAAGTCCTTGTTGGTTGTGTAATAATAAAATAAAGTTCATATTATGTTCAGGTATGAATAAATGTCACGCCATACCTTATCATATATACACAAAGTGATCCAGAAATATCCTTTTAAGCCGAATTATACTGATTCTGTACTCTGAGTCCATTTCAGCAGGTGCAATTCTCCGAAACGAAAAAAAATACCTGTTCATACAAGACAGCTGATCGAGTTTTTACAGGTTGAATATTTTTAACGTTATCACTAGATTGTTTCCAAGATTATGCATCTCCTTCATACACGTGCAGTCTCTTTCACTCCAACTATAACCACGGTCATACTTTGTAAATGTACTGTGCACTTTAACCCGCCGTCGGGAGTAACAATATAAAAACCAATTTCAGGCAGTCGAGGACTTTACGGCCTATATTATTAACATTCGGCCGATCCATCAAACCCCTTTTTTTCCTACGTTATTGTTTACGAAAAGTGCCCGAGAAACAATATTAACCGCCTCAGTTCTTGAAATTTCACGTTGTAGGTACAACGAACGACAGCTAAATATCCGTACAGGAAATTAAATTCAAATAAGGACAAAGTCCATTACGAAACCTCATCAATCACTGATTTCTTAATGCTAAGACGTTTAATACAGAACATAAACACTGAAACGAGAACTCGGCGCTAAGGTTAAAAACGTTTATTACTTACCTAGATGTAATACTATGGTGTATATCGTGGTTTCAAAACCCTGATTATTTTTTTGCCGTGCTTGGGGCATTTTTTTTTCAACGAGAAAAACGTTTTGAAGGAAAATTGGGAGAAAATAACATGCACACACGTCTCTAGGATTTTTCGAAGTGGGTGCTATTTTAGGTTTAAAATAGAACTATATTAAAATATATTACGAAAGAGTACTTGGGTCATATCGATGCATCAATTAATGTTTAGTTTCGTAACGACGTCATATGGTATTTATTGATTATTACTACCTACCTATGTATGTACTTAGTTAAGATGTGATTCCTCTGTTTTTAAATAATTTTCTTTATGACTCGGGGTTGTAACTCATAGTCAAGTATTCAATTAATATCGACATAAAATTAT